>JAPZVO010000479.1:0-36344 GCA_029962745.1 Echinometra lucunter | reverse complement strand
ATGTGTATTGCATATCTGACCATTGTGATGATTCTAAACACTCTAATTTTTTAAATGAATATAATAAAATTTCAGCTATAGTAGTCACACATTATACACCAAATGTAATTACAAGCCGAGAGTGGAAAATGTCTTTATCAGATTTTGCAACATATAACAATTGTTGAAATGGAAGTGATGTACGTGCATGTACGGAAAATACAAAATCTCTAAATTCGTCCAGAACACGCCAAACCCCAAACCCTGAGCCCTAACTAAATCCCTACTGCATCCTGCCGAAAATCGTCTTTTCAGGCAACAAGACAACAAGATCAACTGTCGCCGGAGCTTACGTCGGGTCACCTGTAGAACAAAACCTCTTGTTGACTTACGTTTTCGACACCTCATTTTCCAAAGAAAGATGAAGAATGTTGTACAGCATATCAAAACAACTGTCACAGCTGTAGCAAAGAAAGGAAGGAAAAATATTTTACCGTTTGAAGGGCTTTCAGAAATTAATACATGAAATGAGAATTTTGAGGCGTCATCTATCAAGATGGTACTGAAGGAACGTCCTTTTATCATAATAAAGAGAATAAACTAATTACTTAGATCAATATTATTCTTTTATTCAAGTTATACCGTCCCCTCCCCTTATTCTCTCTCTCTCTTTCTCTCTATCTCTTTCTCTCTCTTCTTCTTCTTCTTCTAACCCTTTCTCTGTCTCTGTCCTTATCTTTGGCCTCCCTTCCGCCCCATCCCCTCCTCCCTATCCATCTTTCCCTCTCATGTTTTGTTTCTCTCTGAATCATTCTTTGTCTCCTACATCCTTAGGACATCACCGTCTTGCAAAAGATATTTCCATTCTTGTTGGCATGGTTAATAAATGTAGGCGGGTAAGAATGACTTTTCCGAGAGATGCGAATTCCCCCTCGCAAGGATTGCATTTACCAGAGTTATGGTAAGATACTTACGGATAGCGATTGCTACAGCTTTGTTGGGATGTCCAGTACCAGCGATCACGTAGATTAGTGAGGAAGAATTACCACTGGAGCCTGGGAAATGTGACGCCACGCATTCATAATACGAATTTTCATTTGTAGCAACGATGCTAATCTTCTTATTCTTTGTTCCATCTGCATTAATCCATTCATTATCTGTTGAGGAATCGATTATCTCTGTTTCATGCAGAAAGGTCAGGGTGATGCTGGGATAGTATGCAGAGACACTGCATGCAAGGGTTACTGGTAAGTTGGTACGGAGGGTGCAGAAAGATGAGCATTGTTGTTCAGGAGGGCATTGTTCCATACATGGATATGGGTGACGTGGTTCAGCTTCAATAAAGAATTATGTAATTGTGTGATAAAAATAGTATAGTTTAAGACATTAAAAAGATCCTAGGAATTTCGTTGGTTATTGTGGCATCACACTCAAGGACGTGTGAGGGTGTGGGTGTGTATGTGCGTAAATACCTATACCGGGTGTCCCATAAAATGGTGAATTCTCAGTACTTTACCTTTAACAAGCCAACAGCAAGATTGGTCTAAATACACGAAAGTACATCCAAGTACATCCCTAACCAAGTTTGATGTCACAAGAAAGTCTTGCAGGTAAACTTTAATGTTTGACCTAAAATGACCTTTAACCTTACCATGTGACCTGACTGCACAATAGCATGCATGTACACCTAAATTTGGTTGCTATTGCAGCAACATGTGCCAAGTTATGTGTCATAAGAGAGTCTTGCTGGTAAACTTTACGTTTGAAATAAAATGAACTTTTACCTTACCATGTGACATTCGAAGCCACTATAACATGAAGGTCCCCCAAGTGAATCTATGATCAAAGTTTAGTTGAAAGAGGAGCAACGCTTGCAAAGTTATTTGTCATAAGAGAGTCTTGCAGGTAAACTCTAACATTTGACCTCAAATGACCTTTGACCTCACCATGTGTCCTCCAACAGCACCACAACATGATGTTACCCCTAGTGGTGCCAGGTAAAAATGTCAGAGGTAAAAATGTCAGAGGTAAAAATGTCAGAGGAAAACATGTTAGAGGAAAAAAATGTCAGAGGTAAAAATGTCAGAGGTAAAAATGTCAGAGGTAAAAATGTCAGAGGTAAAAACGTCAGAGGTAAAAATGTCAGAGGAAAAAATGTCAGAGGTAAAAATGTCAGAGGTAAAAATGTCAGAGGTATGCCAGACATGGAAATGTTTAAGTGACATGTTTCATGTACGAATACTGAATTATAGAAATTATGGGGAGTGGGATATATTCAAATATTTTCTGTAAACATACTGTGTCTATACTTGAATGCCCTTGTCTTGGCCATTTGGAAATAACGGTTATGTTGTTGGCGGGGTATGCGCGCAATGTCCGCGTTTTCACCGCGGGGACGAGCATTGTAAAAACGATGGTGGGAAAAAACTGGGTTGGTAACACGAGTAGCTGCAGGACCACACACATTCCATACGACTGCGCGATTTTAATATGTACATTCCTCTTCATAAGCTCCCTCCCCTCCCCCCCCCCCCCTACTCCAATCAAGCGTGAACGAATTCTTCAATATTATTATAAGGAAGAATAGGAAGTGAGCGAAATTGAATCGTTAATTCGATCTATTTCTCGACCTTTTGTATTATTTCATCCGATACAGTGCTGAATTTACAACTTTTAAACTTAAAGAGAATTACTCAATTAGATAATTGTGTTGCTCCAATATTATTGTCCTTATACGTAAGGAAGAATAGGAAGTAAGCGAAAGTGAATCGTTAATTCGATTTATTTCTCGACCTTTTGTATTATTTCATCTGATACGCTGCGGAATTTACAACTTTTAAAAAGAATTATTCGATTAAGCGTGGTAGACGTGAACGAATTCTTCAATATTATTGTCCTTATACATAAGGAAGAGTAGGAAGTAAGCGAAATTGAATCATTAATTCGATCTATTTCTCGACCTTTTGTATTATTTCATCCCATACGCTGCGGAATTTACAGTTGGGCTGCGGGCCCACCTCCGCATATTCTATTCCTAAACTTACTTACCGGGAAATTTTCGGCTCTGTCCCCCCCCCCCCCCGAAAACAGGCAGAGAATTACACCACTGATTCTAGACTTAATTATCGGGAAATTTTTGGCTATGCATATGCCCCCCCCCCACCCCATAACATGCAGAGAGCGTAAGAAGAGCGGGAACTGACAGCGCAAAAACGCCGGAGCTTCCGCGCTTTGCGCGGGAGGGGGAAACCCCCCCCCCCTTCCTGCACCCTCCCCTCTAGGGAGCACTACATTGGCGTAAATTCCAGGGGGGAAGGGGATCTATCACCCCCACTTGGGGGAGAGGGGGAATGGTGTGTACAAATCCCCCCCCCCCCCATGCAGACACACTTTTTAAGGAAGAAAATATATTTCAATTAATCAGTAAGCAAAAATTCTGAATATCTATCACAAATAACCATTATATTTTAGAATTTCTATTTGAAAATGCTATTGAAAACAAAAAGTGTTTTTTTTTTTTGGCTCGCTCACTTCGCTCGCTCGTCAGAATCTTAGAATTTCTATCCCAAAATGTGATTAAAATCGAGAAAAGTGGTTATTTTTAGCTCGCTCGCTTCGCTCGCTCGCAAAATAGATATGAAAATGTGTGACAGGGAAAAAAATCGTTACAAAAATATTTCATCCCCCACTCCTCAAATTGGATTTACGTCGGTGGAGCACTACGTCCCCCTAAAATGTAGTCCTAGCTACGCCACAGATTTTAGACATAGACTAGTTACCGGGAAATTTTTGGCTCTCCCCCCCCCCCCCCCTGAATACAGGTACCTGTTACGCCCCTGCATTCCACTTAAGATCTTAAATCATTTAGATATAATCCTGTAAGTTAGTTAATCTCACAAAGAAAATAATGAACATCATCCCATGCTACATTTCTTACCCAAAACGCGAGATTTACTTATCGCTTGCTGAAATTGTCATAAATATGTTTCACAGTGCAATCGTGTCAAGCGGTCAAATCCTAAACACAGAGAGGGAACTGGGTATTCGTTTGCTGCTATATTTGGAGTCAGCTAAACAAGTGCTCGGAAGATCAAAACACTGTTGGGCAATGCGCACATACCAGGATGTTCTCCCGGCCAAAACAAGATTGGTCTCATTAGGTGGTTGAATGGGGCAGCATTATCACTTCCACCTCAAATGAGTAAGACAGGAAGGCCAGTCGAATGACTGAACATACGCACTTTTACAGAGAGCAGTATTATTGTGATCACTCCATTTATCATGTTTATACAGTATGAATTCTTTTTTAATATCTCGTGCTCTTCCTAATTTCAAATTCAATATTCTTACCTGTAACACGTTCACTTCGGCATTTTCAGAGCTGACATTTTTATCTCTGGCATTTTCACGTCTGACATATTTACCTCCGACATTTTTTCCCCTGACATTTTTACCTCTGACATTTTTTCCTCTGACATTTTTACCTCTGAGATTTTTACCTCTGAGATTTTTACCACTGACATTTTTCCTCTGACATTTTTACCTCTGACATTTTTACCTCTGACATTTTTTCCTCTGACATTTTTACCTCTGACATTTTTACCTCTGACATTTTTACCTCTGACATTTTTACACCGAACCACCCCTAGTGCATCTACCACCCAAGTTTGGTTGCCATTGGACCAGTAGTTGCCAAGTTATGCGTCATAAGAGAGTCCTGCAGGTAAACTTTAACATTAGTGACGGACGGACGGACGCCATTTGGATGGCCTTTACTAAACACTCGGGTCGCGTCGCGGCGCGGCGCGCTGGAAAACACTCGGGTCGCGGCTCGCTGAGTCTTTTTTTTTTTTTTTTTTTTTTTTATGGTGTCTTCAAATCGGCCTACACGATGGGAAAATTGTATTGAAAATTATAATTTTTTTTAACAACCCTTTTTCATTGTGTCTTCAAGGCGGGTACGAGGAGAAATATTCTATTTAAAAAAAGAGTTCAAAGTTGCTCTTCATTAACTGATAGAAAAATAAGAAGACAAGAATTAGGATTGACAATACAAAAGAAAGAATACTAGGTAGATAAACTAAACTGAAAAGAAAGTGTAAGGCTGCAAGGAAGGGAATATGACAGAATGGAAATGAGGAAGAATGGAACGAGTGCGAAGATGAACTGTGCGAAATTGATAAGAGAGGAATACAAAACAATGAAAGAAAGGAATGGAATGATAGGAGTAAAAGTGTAAAATTGAAAGAATTTATTGGCCAGGGTTAAGAGTGATAAAGATTTTTTTTTTCAAAATCGCATGATAGAAAAAGAGAAGGTAAATAAAGGGATAGAATAAAATGTAGAATTTTGTTGTTAAAGACTGACATGTGAAAATAAAATAAATAAAACTGAATAGGATAGAAATTACAAGGATGGATGGAAATAGAAAAAAAAAGAGGATGACTCGTAAACACAGAACACATTATATAAGGGTAAAAAAGGAAAAGAAATACAAAAGCAGAAAATCTCTTTGGTCCTATGGAAATTGTGGTAAAATGCACCAGAAAAATGAGGATAGATGGGGAAGAGATGAATTGCAGAAGAATATAAATTACACTGAAGAGAAATGAAGGCGGAAATGAAGGGAGAGAAAATAATTATGTATGATGTGCATGTACATGTTGAAGAACTATTATGGAAAAAAAATGGCAGAAGAAAACATGAGATATAATGCAAACCAGCAAAACATATTGAATGTAAAAGGTATACATGATGGAATGAAAGAAAACAAACAAACAAAAAAAAAACAGGACCTAAATTAATAAATACAGACTAAACAGAGGACAGCAGTACGAATAAGGAAGCAATTGGAGGAGATTACTAAATTGATGGATTCGTTGCGTTGATGAAAGAAAAAAAGCGATAGCATAAAATAAATAGAGGTACTTAAATTGCGACATCTTCCTTTTTGTTTTTCTCCAAATGCCAGCATTAAGCAATTTTTATTTCAAGTAACGGACTTTGTCTTGTTTTATATTACAGGAATCCCTGTAGGCCTACATTAACTAAATGTCTACTTGAGTGAATTTTTCCGTTGTACAGCTTGTTGAAAAATTTGCAGTCGGAGGCATGATTACCGGGCATGATTAGCAATGTTTCAAAATTGTCGATAATTTCAAATCTGTGCTTCAATAAAATTTTCCCATCGTGAGGGCCGATTTGAAGACACTATAAAGAAAAAAAATTCGCTCAGCGAGCCGCTACCCGAGTGTTTTCCAGCGCGCCGCGCCGCGACGCGAACCGAGTGTTTAGTAATAGCCATTTGGATCCCTTCAGCCCCCGTCACATATTAGGGAATCGAGCCAACGAATGCCTAGCGAACAGCTATTTTTTAAAGTCCAGATGC
Organism: Echinometra lucunter; assembly: GCA_029962745.1. Classification (NCBI taxonomy): domain Eukaryota; kingdom Metazoa; phylum Echinodermata; class Echinoidea; order Camarodonta; family Echinometridae; genus Echinometra; species Echinometra lucunter. The sequence continues at coordinate 29,977 of JAPZVO010000479.1, read as the reverse complement.
GCTCAAATACTCTCAAATTAGCTAATATGTGACGGGGCCTTTAGCCTTGCCTTCACCTCCGGTGGGCGAGACAAAAAGAAGATTATCTTTTTATGTCAGTGGGTAAAGCATCGTCTACAGAATAAAATGATACCAATATCATTGAATTTGGTGAAGTAAATTGTATTCTATGCCCGTTTCTTAAAATACAGTCGGTTTTAAATTTTTGGCGAATGATGAGAGTAGCTTTGTGTCGGGATGGCCTTTCATAATACGATGTTTGAGTAAAGTCCATTTATGCATGTCAGCAACAAAACATGCCATACACATGCCATATGAAAGGCTCTCTACTGTCGCGAAAAACAGGCGAAATTCGAAAAGGACTGCATTTTAAGAAACGGGCATAGAATCATAATTACTTCACCAAATTTAATGGTCTTGGTATCATTCTCTTTGGAAGAAGATGCTTTAACTTCTAAGGTAAAAAGATTATCTACTTTCTGAAGGTAAATTACCAAAAATCCACCGTTCCGCTTTTTCTGGGACACACGGTATAGCATCTAGGCAGTGAATCTGTGTTTTTTGTTTGTTTTGGTTGTTTTTTTTTCTTTTTATTTTCTCTTTGATGATGAAGGATTGAAGGAAGTCATTTTTACCCCAAAATGAACTGCCCTTTGTTTTGTTTCGTTATTTCTGTTTGTTTGTTTGTTCTTTACACAAGCAATAAATGGCGTATATATGAAGAGCTTATTTCCAAAAGGTGCTAAACTAACCTTTTTTTCATCCTCACCACGGTTTTAACATGAATTGATGTTCGCTCATTATGCCCTTCAATAATATCAAACATGTTTAAGGAAAGCAGAAAAATTGGATGAAACATAAGTTTATTTCCAAAAGGCACTAAATCCAAATTCAATATTTCCAAAAGGTGCTCAATTCGCTTTGCGCAATTCAAGGTTTTTACTTTAAATCATTTTTTTTTTTGGTCATTTGTACGGATTTAGCGCCTTTTGGATTTTTTTTCCCGAAACATTGGAAGTCATGTATGGAAACTGTAAAGAAATTTAAAAGAAAAAAAAACTTAATCATGCAGGATTCTTTTTTATATATAATTCTCACTTTTTAGATGTCTAATGTTGGGACTTCCAACCGTGAAAAGGTTTTGATGTTTCGAAAAAGGAAAATGGTTTAAATGAAAAATCTTTGATTTTCTCAAAATCACTGAAAGTGGATTCAGCGTCATATATATATATATATATATATACTTCAGTTGTATATTTACATATACGCCTATGCATACGTACATGCTTATGGGTGTATGTATTTATGTGTGTATAAGATGGAAAGATTTGAATAAAATGAATTAAACGTGGTAACCCTTTCTTTTTTCCCCAATTATTTAATTAATTTAATTATCTATGACACACTTACCAGTTACAGTGACAATTGTACTATCCCAATAGTGTGTGCCAGTATCAGTGTCAATAACCTCGCAGAAATAGTAACCTTCATCTTGAATTTTCACATCCTTGATAAATAATGAATAGTCTTCTAAAATGTCTGTGGAAATATTTTTGGATCCATTCCACGTCTTCTTTTCGATATCATCGGACACGTCTATCTTAACAAGGGTCGTTGCTGTAGAATATGATGTTCCTTTCTTCCAGGAAACTGTCTTGGGTTGGATCTTACTCCTGCAGGGTAGAGCGCCACTGGATTCCTTCTTTAAAGAGACAACTGACCTCGTTTCCAGTGCGTCTTCTACAGGAAATAACATAAAAGTATTGTGAAACATTTCGATGAGTGTTGGATTCAAGAGTTCAAATTTTGTTTTCACTGGTGTGCTATAACTGGTGACGTGTATAATATACAAATAATACACAGATGTGGTGTGTTAGTGACCGATGCAGCGCACTCGAGGGTATTTACAATGTGCGACTAGCACGAGGCGCTTGCGCAGAGTGCTTTTGCATAATATTGTAAATACCCGAGGTGCCTACATCGCCACTAACAACATGAATTTAAATCTGTGCGTTATTTGTTTTATAAAACGGGTCGACAGTATGACTTTGTAGTGGAAAATTTGTTAAAACCCTCCAAATTTCTTCATAGAAGTAGCCAGCATAGGTAGCCAGTGTTAGTGAGCGCATCAAAATCCTTGTGACAGACTTCCAGAAAGAACGCGTATTTCATGGCGCGTGTCTCAGTTTTTACGTGCTACAGGTATAGTGATGCAACCAAAATGCACAGTGCTGCACAAAGAAATGCACGACTGGAAGGTTGCGTAAAACTAAAGCATGAACACGTGTCATGCATACGCACTCGCTATTGGCTACCTCCTTGAATCCGTTATATATATATACATTAGAAGTATAACATTAAAGGAAGGGGTATCCTTTCGCAGCCTGAAAAAAATCAGGAACCTTCATCAGTATCAGTAACTGTTCATGGTTTGTCATATTCTAGGGACAGATGATTAAGATCTTCCCTCAATATAACTAAACTGTTAACTTCTTGTTAAAGGTGAAATTCAAAGAAATCACGGAATAGGGTAAATTATATATGAATGGAAACGGGGCAGTATGTAGAAGACAATGGTATTAATTATTGCTGCTGTAGATTCCAAGAAATTATCTAAAAACACATTTTTCAAAGACGCCTCTCTGATTCTCAGAACCCTGAAGTGGCTGGGAGCGAAACGGGTCCCCAATAATGGCGTATGCAGATGGACAATCTGCGGCGAGCTAGGCGCTTGCACGTAATAAAACAGTGCATTGATATGATCGCATGAAATTTTGATGCATTTTAGATACTGTTATAAAGAGAGGAGGCAAGACTGCAGTGACTTAATATTTACATTACCTCTCTGAAGAGTCGGTGTTCTTTTCTTTTTTTGGTCAAAGTGGAATTTTAGGTAGGAAACTGACATGAAAATAACCCCGAAAACAACAAAGAAAACCAAGCCCGGCCGGGATCAAACGGCAAACTAACTTACGTTTCGAAACCGTCCCGTTGCATCAAATTCTCAGAGACAAAACTGATTAAGAGACGCGCTCCTCAAATCACGATTGTATATAAACGTTAGCAAGATAACTGTCTAAGGACAATCTTTGATCTACAAAATTCCCCTTTACTAAAATCTGGTATTTGTTTGTTATGATAAGAATGGCTAGCTAACTACGGGGCTAGCTAGCGCATAGCGTACAGGTACCTCATAGTGTTGCATAATATAGCGGAGCTTCAAGTCTTTATCGAGGGAATTTCTCCCTTTAATGCTCTGATTAAACGTGATTTCGATAAGGAATTTCATTTGAAAAAAATGTTTTTTTTTCAGGAAATTTATTTTTTGATGGATGTTATGATGATTTTCAAGCAATTTGAAAAGTGGAAATAACCCAGATACGAAATTATAACTGAGCTAAGGCTATCGTCGACTACCTGGCGCAGTACTACTACTACTACTGCATACACGCTCGAGTCTCGCTGCATGCTGATTTCTGGATATTACCTTTCGCCAGGCAGAGATATAGATTGAGCCAAGTTTAACGTTAGGACTTTCCCGATTTCACTCCATAGCAGTTGAAAAACTGTTTCCAGGAGGTGAATACGGTGTTTTGTTTCAACTATGGATGAGGCGAAACCAAACCCCACGGAAGAAACGTAACATGAGTAAGCAGGGTTATCGTTGCATTGTCGGAGGATGTAGCAACACTGCATACGACGGCTTCAGGGTGCCCGGGAGGCGTCTTTTTTTCCTTACCGTTACTGCGTAAAATTGCAGAACTTCACTCAGGAAGCGACTTGTGCGAGAGGCTACACAGAACACACGCAGTACGCATGCGCGTGGACTTCTGACGTCTCCAACTAGTAGTAGTAGGCCTAGTACGAATACTTACGCTGAAAGCATGGCTGAATGTAACTAACAGCTGACACCAACTATCGCGGTGTCGCGATCGTCATGTGTGTTACCATGCGTCATGATAGTTGAATTTCTACAGTATAAATCTTCATTTTGAGAGCTACTTTCCTGTGAACTTGATTTTTATTGATGGCAACTGGCAAGCTGGTCTACCTAGGAGACTGTGAAAGTGAAATTTGATGGTATAACTTTACATATTTGCGAAGTTAATTTGGAGCATCTGTTTTGACTGAGCACATTTTTGTTTGAATTGTCCCATACACTCAATTTGGTGTTGGGTACTTCAATGACTAGTATCGGTAAGCCAATTTCATTGATTTGAGTTCTTAATTGTTATATTCAACCATGGCAAGTGTATCAAATCTGTTTGAAGCCCTCCCCGTCGAAGGTGATCTTGAGGTTAGTTTCAAGGACAGTGTGGGCAACTCTGTTTCGGAAGCAGTAGAGCGAGTGATGAAGAAGACCAACGAGCTGAATCAGACCAAGAGCTCTGTGCCTTTGGTTAATGCGACCATGGGAGATCTGGTTTCCACTATGATCAAGGCACTGCAGCCTGTCATCGAGCAGGCTGTGTCTGTTGCCGTGTCTGCTGCGCTGGATAGTGTGACCTCAGCTGTAACGGTGGCGATGGAGAAACGCTTCCAGATGGTTGAGAAGGTGAAGACAGAGGTGGTGAAGACGAAGTTTGCGCTGGACAAGCTCGAACAGTACGGCAGACGAGAATCCATTCGGATCCACGGTCTCCCCATGGAAGAAGGTGATTCAACAAACACAGCAGTAGTCAAGCTGGCTGGTGCAGTAGGTGTTCCAATTACCCAGGCTGACATTAGTGTTAGTCATGTGCTACCGAGCAAGAAGAAGGGCGACGGTGCAGGGACGACTGTAATCGCCAAGTTTGTAAGACGTGACGTTAAGACCGCGATCATCAAGAACAAGAAGAAGCTGAAATTGATTGAAAGTTATAAATCAACCTTTATAAACGAGGACCTCACTCCCATGCGGAGCGCTAAGCTGAGAGCTCTACGAAATGACGAGACTATCAAGTCTTGTTGGAGCTCAGAGGGGAGGATTCTTTGCAAGCTAGTTGTTGAGGGGGATGAGGTGATCAAGACCTTGGAGTCGCCAGACGACCTTTGGAAAGTCGGCTGGGACGAAGACAAGGTCTTGAAATCTGGTCTTTTCTCTAAATTCTAGGACAGGCACGGCCCCAGAAAAACTGATACATGTAGTAGGCATGTTCTTAATTTTATGTGTTTGATGTATGTGGCCTGAGAACCAAATCCCGTCTTGGCATCCTTGATAAATTTGTGAGCGACTTTGATGTAATTGGTCTCTGTGAAAATAAATGCAATTCTAGTGATATTTGTGTCATTCCCGATTTTCATCCTCTTGTCATGCCTTCCAAAACTCCTAAGCACAAATTCGGCGCAGCTCATGGCATCTCTGTTTACATAAGGGATGGCATTAATGCTCGTTTTGATGCGATCGAAAATACCAATTCTGAGTTTGTATTTTGGCTCAAGGCAAGTTCGATTTCTAGACCTTTTATTCTAGGTATGGTATATTTACCTTGTGAACGATCTCCTTATCTTCATAGCGATGTTTGCTGTCATATCTCTGAGGATTTGGCTAATTTTAGATGCGACTTTAATAATATACCGATATTGTTGTTTGGAGATTTCAATTCTAGAACAGGCATTTTGAGTGATTTCATTGAGCCTAGTGACCTTGTTACTATTGAAGGTGGTTTTGAGTTGTCATCTGAATCTTTTGTTAATAGTAAAGCAGAAATCGACAAGGCTGGGATAGGGTCAGAACGCTATAGTAAAGACCACAACGTTAATGATAATGGTCTTAATCTCATTGAGCTATGTAAGAACTTTGACATCAAAATAGTTAATGGTAGGTTTGGTAGTGACATGGGAATAGGTGAATTTACATGCCAAAATGCAAAAGGCTCTAGTGTGGTGGATTATGTGCTTGTTTCCTCACAATTCATGTCGAAGATTACAGATTTTCATGTTTACCCCTTAGATAAGTGCTTGTCTGATGCTCATGGAGCCATTTCTGTCCAACTCACTTTTGATGTTGCTCAGCTAAGTGATACATGCCACGACGTGCCTCCGACTACAGAAAATTATTGTTTTATCGATGAAGATGGTATATATGAACCTTTGAAAATATCTTGGAAAAAGGAGGTTGAAACTTCCTATCTTAATGCTTTCGATACTGAGGCAATTAATGATGTGAATAATAAGATTGACTCTTTTTATAGTGAATCAATTTCTCAGTGCATTATGGACGATATGGTTAAAGACTTGAATAGATTGTTAATCGATCCTGCTAAGTCGATAGGAATTTGTTAGAAAGCACATTCGGTGACGAATGCTTGTAGACGTAATAATCATTTTGGTAAAACTGATAAGCCCTGGTTTGATAAAGCTTGTGAAACCCGTAGAAAAGACTACTTTAAAGAAAAACATAGGTTGCAGAAGTTGAACTCTGTTGATGCAAAGTTAGAACTTAGGAAATTAGCAAAAACTTACAAACGTTTTATTAGGACAAAATTAAGGGCATATAATAAAGAGTTTCACACTTCTCTGCGAAAATTGAAAAATTCTAATCCCAAGAAATACTGGAAACTGTTAGATGATGCTTGTAAATCGCCAGAAAAAGGAAATGACATTCCGTTAAATGCATTTATGACACATTTCAAGAATTTAAGTATGAAGCCAGAAGATTTGAGTTCAAACGAAATTGATTTTGATCTTTCTGTTGTAGATCATTCAATAAATGAGGCTATAAATAAAGACTTTACCTATGAAGAAGTCATTCTTGTTATAAGAAAATTAAGGAATAATAAGGCTAGTGGGATCGATAATATTATTAATGAACAATTGAAAAACTGTCCTGATTTTTTCGTGAATTTGTTGGTTAGAGTTTTCAATGTTGTACTTTACACAGGTGTTGTACCTTCTGTTTGGTGTCTAAGTATGATCAAGCCATTATTCAAAAAGAAAGGTTCCGCTGATGATCCAGACAATTATAGAGGTATCACTCTTCTGAGCTGTGTTGGTAAATTGTTTACAGCATGTATTAATGCCCGGCTTTCGCTTTACCTAGAGTGTGCTGGTATTTTAGGAAGTGAGCAGGCTGGTTTTAGAGATGGGCATAGTACCCTGGATCACATTTTTACTTTGCATGGTCTAATTGATTTGTATTTAAACCGTGGGAAAAGAATTTACTGTGCTTTTGTTGACTATAAGAAGGCCTTTGACCTTGTAGATAGGTCCAGTCTTTGGTCAAAATTGATATCATCGGGGATTAATGGAAAAATCATTAATGTTGTTTATAATATGTATAAGAATGCAAAATCTTGTGTAAAACTCGGTAATAATTTGTCTGATTTTTTTGTTTGTAACATTGGTGTACGCCAAGGAGAAAATTTATCCCCCCTTTTGTTTGCACTTTATCTTAATGATTTTGAACTTTTTGTTAGTAGACATTATAAAGGTCTTGATATGTGCTCCTCTGCAATAAGAGAGTATTTAAGTGATGAGGATGTTGAGGTATTTTTGCGTCTGTATGTATTATTATATGCTGATGACACTGTAATATTTGCTGAGTCTGCTGAGGAGCTACAGTGTGCTTTATCAGCTGTTCATCAATACTGTGATTTATGGAAGCTCACTGTAAACACCAGTAAAACCAAAGTTGTTATTTTTTCCAGAGGACGTGTCCGTCGGTTTCCTCAGTTTATGTTTGGTGAAAATTCCCTTGAGGTTGTTTATGATTACACTTATCTTGGGGTTATTTTTAATTATAACGGTTCTTTCAAGAAAGCAATGAAAAAACAGATTAATCAAGCTCGTAGAGCTATGTTCCATTTGAAAAGCAAAGCCAGGAAACTATCCTTACCAATTGATGTTCAATGTGAACTGTTTGATGTACTTATTGCACCAATTTTATTGTATGGAAGTGAAGTTTGGGGTTTTGAAAATTTAGAATGTATTGAAATGTTTTATAAGAAATTTCTTAAGAGTATTTTAGGTTTGAAGCGTGGAACAGCTAACTGCATGGCATTTGGTGAGCTCGGGAGGACAAGCCTGTCTTACAATATCGAGAAGCGTATGGTTAACTTTTGGCTTAGATTAAATGGAAATGTACATGGGAGATCGAAACTGTCTTGTATTATCTATAACCTTTTACGTCAATTGCATGATAAAGAAATCTTTAGTCCCAGGTGGACAGTTAAGGTGAAAGATATTCTCGACAAATGTGGTATGTCTAATATTTGGTCCGACCGAGCCATCTTCGTCAATGTAAATTGGGTTAAATCCGCTGTCAACCTTCGTTTAAATGATATTGGTCAGCAGAATTGGAGTTCGGAAGTAAATAGAAACCGCCTTTGCACTAACTATAGGATATTTAAAGAAAATTACATTTTTGAGGATTATTTGATCAAACTTGATTATTCGGATCGGTTAGCTTTATGTAGATTTAGATGTGGAAACCATAGACTACCTGTAAGCGAGGGACGATATCTTCCTGATCAAGAAGTAAAATTGTGCACCTTGTGTAAAATGAATGATCCAGGTGACGAGTTTCATTTTCTTTTTAAATGTCCGTTTTTTGAAACAGATCGGAAAGCTCTGATTAATTCCTTTTATGCTCGTCGACCGAATGTTTTGAAAATGAAGCAGCTTTTTAATTCTAGAAACAAAAATGTATTAAATAAATTATCACGATTCTGTCAAATCATAATGTCCAGATTTTGATGTCTTCACACTATTTTCCTTTTACATTGTATACATATTTTGAAAGATACTACTGCCACTAATTTGCCATTAAGTACCTATTTAACTATTATTTAGTAATAGTATCTGATCATTAGTTAGTTAATTGAAGTTGTTTGCCTTATGAAGTTCATGATTTGTAAATAGTATATATATGCTTTCTGTGTTATCTTTATATCTTACTTGTTTGTTATTCTTCCATGCCCCCTGGCGGGGCCGTTCAAGAATAAAATTCATTGTCATTGTCATTGTCATTGTCAGCTGCACTTCAATACATGAACAATTCCATCCAAAACTATATAAACCTCTCATAATTCTCTACCACAAAGTATGAGTGACTTTTGATATAGTTATTTTTCTTCAAATCTAGCTTACATTATGTGTACGCAGCTAGCCCATATCACATGCATTGCTAGCCGACGCGATCGACGAACTAAGTCCACGCGCATGCGTAGTGCGGGTGTACTGCGTAAATCATATTCTCTATATTGATAATAGCCTCTCGCACTAGTCGCTTCCTGAGTGAAGTTCTGCAATTTTACGCAGTAACGGTAGGGGAAAAAAAAGACGCGCCCGGGAGAATGCCAACATGGAGTGAGCGATTCACCACAGTTCAAAAATGCTTGGATGGATTTCATAGGTAGGAAAAGAGTCTTTGACACTAAATTGGCAAGGACTTATAAAAAAAAAGATACACTTTGCAAGTGGGGCTGATTTCCCCACGTACATATATGTTCTTAATTGATGGATCATAAAAACTCATTTACCACTATTTTTAGTCATGTGTATCCATGTATCTCACTCGTTTGATCGATCATAATCTAACCACTCACTTATATTTACTCGTGTTAACAGCCCCACCAAATGGGATTATAATGCGATTATCACAGTAGTGGGGCTGATGAGCACATTATTATATACTCGTGTTAACAGCCCCGCTACGTAGGGTGGATTATGATCAATAAAGGGTAGCGTGGCTGATGAGCACCATCTCCGAGTTGGACAGTGTGGCTGATTCCTTCTTATTCTAAATATTTTCATTGTCCTAATTGAAGGTGCTTTCTTTCTCTCTTCCCGTCTCTTCCATTTTACATCTTTTCTTTTTATAGTCTTTCTTTCTTTTCCTTTTCATCCGTGCGTATTTGTTTAATTAACCCTATTTCTTCGATATTTTCTAACCTATTTTATATTCTTGGCACCCTTTTAATTATAAATAGACCCTGTACTCCTTTTCTCATGAAATAAAAATAGACCTAACATAGAAATCATATTTTCCATCAATCATTTATTTCTCAATTAATTTGAAAATATCGGTGTTCGTTAATGGGACTCATATATTTATATACTTTTCTTTCCATTGGGCTGATAACTGGAGTTTCTTGATATTTTAATATTTTCATTATTTCCTTTCTTCATGTCTTTTTATTCATATTCATTTTTATCATGCACGAAATTAATTTTTCATTTTTTTTTAAATTCAGTTTATTTTTCTTTTTTTTATGTCTTATTATTATTATTATTTTTTTTTTACTTATTTCATTTTATTCATTTACGGACATGAATTTATATGAGCCAATGGCTGTTTTTTTTTTTCAGAAAGGGCGATAAAAAATACATGGTATTATATTTTATCTTTTTGTAAATTAAATGAACTTTTAATGTACCACTTGAATACATAGAAAGAGCAATTATTAGCCGAGACAATGCACCCTCAACAGTAAGCTACGGGAATTTCAATACAAAATGTTACATAAAATAGCTTATAGAAACCATTATTTGCATTATTTTGGAGTAGTACAAAATAATTACTGTTCATTTTGAAATAGAGAAGAAGAAACATATGGGCACTTTTCCCCCGAGTGTGTTCATATTAAAAAGATAAAATATACTATTTTTAAAGATCTAAATTTGGAGACATTTTATTTAGGACCTGAGATGAATAATGTAGGGAAAGACAAACTACTAAATCATTTGAATTCCTACTGCTTTAAGATATGACGTATCAGTGGTTTTTTTTAAGTATTTTTATTTCCATTCAGTGAACAAATAAAAAGCGCATAATATCAAGCACATAGTACATGTGATATCAAAAGTGTAAAGTCACAAATTCTCAAACTGAATTCATTAACGTATACATTCGACTGATTCGAATAAACTAAATTCAATAACAGAATACATCATGCTTTTACACCTGATATTAATCACATGTAATGTACATAATACAGAAAGAATGAAAGGCTGAAAAAAAAGTCCTACATGTTCAATTGAATGAAAGTAAATTAAAAAAAGAAAAGAATAAGAGGAAAATTTAATTTAAACAATTAAAGATTCCCTCTCCCTTCCCAACCTTGGGGCTCTTCCTCCTCCCCCCCCCCCCCCTTATAGATCCCGCGTGACCCATTCAGAAGGAGAGGGACAAAACAAAAAACAAAACAAAACAAAGCAAAACAAAACAAAGCCTGGGATTTCTCCCTCCCCCCCCCCCCCACCCCCTCCCAATCCCTCCCGCGATCTGCCCTTCTGTGTGTGTCTGGTATCAACCAACCAAGTGTATCAACAAACTGTCGATAGCTTAGTTGGTAGAGTGGAGGATTGCAGAGGTCGCTGGTTCGTATCCGGCTCGACGGATTGTTCATTTTAGGTAGAGGTGGTGTGGTTCAGTGGATAAATCTCCGGACTTTGAACCAGAAGGTCCCTAATTCCAATCCCTGCCGCGGCACTAATGTCCTTTGGCAAGACATGAATCTACATTTGCCACGTCTTTCGGATGGTGACATTAAGGGTCGGTCCCAGACGTTAAAAAAATCATATTTGATTTGTCGTCTGTAAAAACCCAATTCATCAACAATTCAATGCAGCAAAAGAGAGACATCTCCGACCATTAAAGAAATTAAAACCAACAATGTCAGAGAATCACTTAGAGGGGGGGGGGGGGTGGCTTTGGAGAGGGGTACTCTCTAATTACGGAAAGTGGGAATAAGGGCGCATTACACTTGAAATATCACAATTTCTGATAATTCTGAATGTTCATGTCAGTGGAGTCACTGTAGAGTGAAACAGTACCGGCCCTTTTCCTTTTATTTATTTTTTTTTGCGGGGGGGGGGGAGCGGGTGGTATATATTTTGCTTTTTCATCTTTTCTTTCCTTCTTTTCTTCTTCTCTCTTTTTCTCTCTCCCTTTCTCTATCTCTTCCCTTCTATTTCTTTTGTTAAAATTTTGTTTTCATCTTTTTGTTTCTTTTTCTTTTTTTTAAAACATTCCAAATAAACTTTCATGAAAAGAGATAGAAACAGCATGTAAAAAAAAACACACACAGACACACACACACACACACACAAAGGAAAAATTGGAGAAGAAAAACTAAAGTAATGAAATCAAACAAAATATAAAATGGGAAAAATAAAAACAAATAAAATATCTAACAAATCATAAAAGCAATAAAAAAGAAAGCGGCAACAAAAATAAGAAAAGATACGTGAAAGAAACATAGGTCTGTTTCAGAAAGGAAACAAGAAAGAAAAGGAAAATGAAAATGAAAACAAATATGGCGAAATAAATTAAGTTTAACTATATGAAAAAAGGAAAACTGACCGAAAGAAAAATGTACAGGAAAAAGAATTATTTAAAGAAATATAATCTCAGAAGAAAACATTAAGAAAAGCAATAAGAATGAAAACCTAATTCAAAGAGTAGAAAATAAAGTCAAAACACGGAAACATAAGGCAACTGTAGTTGCAAGTGTGATAAATAAGTAAATAAATAACATAAAAATATGGCTGAGAAAAATCCAGAAAACAGAATAATGAAATAATATTAAAGAATGAGAGCACAATAACTTTCTTTAAAATAAAAAAGAAAATCAAAATAAAGCAAAGATGGTTGAGAAGGAAGAAACAAAAAACAGTTCCTACAGAGTGAAAAGGAATCAACAGATTGTAATAAAATTCAATACGTGAAAGGGGAAAGCAATTGAACAGATACAAATTAAAAGAATAATTAGCAAAACGAAATTGAACAAAATAGACAAAATGATACGAGAGCAAGACCACTTTTTGTAGAGCCAATGCCCTGTGATCTATATTCAAGCCAATGGCGAGGCCAGTATATACCCAGGTAACACAAGTATATATCTTTGTGGTCGGCGCGGCCACACACAGTAACCGAATCTTCGGCCCCGCTGCAGTGTTATAGTCCCATCTGCATAGTCTGGTAGGGTCGTAAAATCGACTGTGCTTATCAGCCCCGCTGCAGTGTTATTATCGTCTGCATGCAGTTTAGTGGGGCCGTTAACACGAGTATATGTAATGTGGTTATCAGCCCCGCTGCTGTATTAATTATATTAGAATCCCATTTGTTGGGACCGTAAACACGAGTAATACAAGAGAGTTTTTAAGAAGATTGTAAATGATATCGATAATATTAATCATTATTAATATCATAGATATGTGATGATCGATCAACACACACAAACAAAATAATTTATTATGTCTACATGATTATGATTGATCAAGGTGAGTACTCGAGGAATCAGAAGTCAGAAGGCATAATCGATCATGATGATTGTGGCCATCAGCCCCACTTTACTGTACAATAGGAAGTGGGGCCTAAAACACGATTATGCCAGAATTTGTGTCTGTAGCGGCCATTTCATTCATGCTGATTATGAGGCAACCCAAGTATGGGCATGACGGGCATCGCTCGAATCCTCCAGCTCTTAGAGAAGATGCTGTACCATCCGTTGATGTAGCAGAACAAACATTTCCACAGGATTGGTTCCAGATTAGCGATGAACCATCAACTTCCACAACATCTGGATCCACCGTGTCCACCACCAAGACTACTCAGGCTCCCAACATGCACATGTCTTGCTCATCGCCTCCAGATCCAGCTCAGTTGCATCCGAGACCAAGTCAACCAACAACATCTCAACAAGACCCTGTCCCTGATCCTGATGTAGACACAGATGAGACAAGCATTACCAGTGACCATGGTGACAGTGCCTATCCTTTTCAGGCTATAAGGAGGAGACAATCCTCGCATGTGAGGAAAAAGGGTGAGGGGAAATGTTAAACAATGGTTCAAGAGATTTTTCATTTTGAATTACATATATATACGGTAAAAAATATAGATAGTCTAGATCAAGACGTTACCGGTACAGTAATTGGAATTCCAGTGGATGTTATCATGAGATTAGAGCACATGGGAATGGCATATACTTTGCCTACAGCACATGCGACAGACGTGCTGGACTATTGTTGCCATGTGAATTCATTTGAGATCGGAGTTCTTGATTTAGGACAGTGCTTTGTATTGATGTATATGTATGCACCACAATAGATCTAATGGTGATTTCACTGTTTGTTCGTTTTGTTTTTTTTTGTTTTTTGTTTTTTTTTGCAGGACATTCAGGCAATATGTGTGGAATATGTCGAAAAAGCTGAAGGAGACAGAGCTCGGAAAAGAGCTGAAGATATTCTCAACCGTTCGAAAGGAGAGCAATGTTCAGTAAAGGTAAAGTGAAAAATGATGAAGGCCAATTTCTCTTTATTTTTCGTCATTGTCAATTTGTCATCTGAGAAAAACATTATTTTTTTTTTACAAAATTAATAGACTAGAGAGGTCTCCATCTCATTTACATTCATTTATAGAAGTGTAAATCTAATGTAATTTCAGCACACAGTTTGGATAAATTTGTAGTTTGATACAGAAGTGGTCCAAGGAATGTCATGGAAATTGTACATCCGAACTTGTCTGGATAATCTTTATTTTTTCTTTTCTTTTTTTTTTTTTAGGTTGGAGGCAGCTCTTCTTCATATAGATGTAAGAAGATGGTTCCAGTGATGTAGATTTGTTCAAGTAGTTTTCAGTTTCATATGTAAGTTGTTATTGGTAATGAAACTTTGATTTCATTCTTTCCTCTACTTTCAGATGGTAAATCATAAAGTTGGGATCCAAAAAGGCAACCGATCCTGTAAAGTGCAAGTGAATCCTAAGAAGCCTCTGACTGGATCAGAAGGTTAGTTTAGGAAATATAAATAGAGTTGTATGAATAATGAAGGACCATTTTTGTCACTCTTGTAAGGACAGTTCTGACTTACTGTCCATGTACATGTACTTGCCCTTTAAAAAAAACATTAGCAGAAAGATGGTTCCTTTGATATCATTAGCATTATCATTATCACATGAAAGAAGCCTTACTTCAATGAACCTGTTTTAATTAGATTATGTGAAAATGTATGCAGATATAACAAGAGAATTTAGTGGATAACCCCTTCCTACAGTAATGTTACTATTAGCTTTTTAATGCTATACCTGATGAATTTCCTGGAGAATAGATTAGTATTTGGCTTCTGGAGATCAGTATTTACATAGATGTGTTATATGAAATATTCTAAACAAATATGTTTGTAGACTGCTTTTTTTGAAAATGAAATACAAAATTGTGCAAAATTCATGTTTGTGTAATATATACTTTTGATCATGTAATTACACTTTTTTAGATAATTCTTTTAAAATGTCATTTCATTTCCTCAAGCAAACCATTTCAGCAAGCCTGAAAATGTGCTGGCAGCGGTCCAGTATTCAGATGCAGCATCCCAAATCACCAAGAGCTGTGCTGTGCAGGAAGAGGAACGGGAAGTACAGGGACAGGAAGATGATGATGACGATAGTGATGACATTAATTATGTGATCATGAACTCAAGACGTAACTTACATTCCACTCAGCAACTGAGATGAGGAAATGCAAGATGTTTAAGTTACCTTGCACATTTGGCCTAGATTCCATTTGCCTTTTTTTTTTTTTTTTTGCCTTTCAATTTTAATGAAATTTGTTGCTGTTGCAACAAGTGATATCTGTTGTGGAGAAAGGTTTTTTTTTTTCTTTTGTTTCTGCTGTGGAACAAAATTTGTATCATGTTTTTCCCCCATTTATTTTTCTTACTTTGACTTTGACTTACACTTTTGAGATTTTTTCAAAAGGTTTAAGTGATTTTTAAGAAAAAAAAAATCAATTTTATCTTCTAAACAGAAGTCAGCCTGCAAGCATTCTAGAGGAAGACAAGTTCGTCGTATTTGAGAGTAAACTCCAAGAACTTTTCCAGGTATGTATGAATTGCCTACCCAAACCTGTCAGGGTACAGAAGATGCGGCCCAAGTCGTATGGATTGCAGTCGAAAAGCATTTTCACATGCGACAGATTTTATCATGTAAGGGAATGGCACAGTCAACCAAAAACTGGCATTGTCATGTCGTCAAATCTTCTGCTTTTAGCTGCAATTTCGTACGGATGTGCAAGTCCCACGAAGTTCTTATGGATGAAGGTCTTGTGGATGAAAGAAGGTAAGAGTTTATAATATGGATGTTATAATTATATTTCCTTGTGCAAGATGTAGTGCTAGAAATAATACTCCGATCACACACTGTAGTCACGATGAGTTTCAATTTTTGACCTTTTATTTTAGATCTTCTTTGTGCAAAATAAAACATCATTTCCTCAGATTTAGGGCAAATGTGTCATGAGGTAATCTAATCTGTGAAAAGAAAATGAAAGACTGTAGCAGTATCAAAAGGTATGAATAGTATTTTTGAAAAACTATCTGCAAAATTGCTTACTATTGTCTGTACACATGAACCTTTTTTATGGGTTAGTCCGCCACCATCCTGAGCTTGATTTATTATTTTTTATCATTTGAAAGTCCAGGGGCCTCCTTCAATCATCACTCCCCCCCCCCCCCACCATTCTTAGTCTTACATACATACTTGAGCTTTTCAAACAATGTAGTGTATGCAACTTTTGCAATTGCTCAGGAACTAAAGTCTTTGAGAAGCTGACCCAGGAGGGGATGAAACCCAGGCTTCTTAATGACATGACAAAGATGTCGCCCCTGGACCAAACCAGCTTTGTGGAGGAATTCCACACCGTTCTTCTGTACTGGTGCCCCAAGATGTTGGCATTCTCCTACAGTGGAACGAAATGCAGGTAAGACACCTAGGGTTGAGTTAAAGGGTCTGCAAAGTGTATGACACTCTGCTAGCTAATTCAAGAACACAGATTATGCTTCCTTCATAATCATAAATTTGTCCCACCAGAAAAACCGCAAGCTGACATCAATCAAGTTTTATGCATTTACCTTGTTATAATGAAAGTTTGTACTAACAAGTGTTCTTTATGACAAGTTCCACTGAATATAAGTTTTTACTCCACTACTGTTTTTTAACTATGCAGACTCTACTTAGCCCAGATGCACTGGAACGAAAATGCCAGTCGAAGTCAGGCCATCAAGACTGATGTGATGCCTATTTACAAGATCACATATCCCAAGACCAAAGCAGGTGACCATACACTTTCAGAAGTGTTGACAAATTGCACTTTCAGTGAGTATATTCACACCATCTCAGCATGGATAAAGTTTTTCTTGGGAAACACAATAAGAAAAAAGAAACACTACAAAACAACACACAATTGTCATTCTAATAACAGTATTTTGTACTCGGTTGTTCTATTATGCTACCATCATGCAACACTGCATTTGTAAATGTAGTTATAAAGACAAAATAAGGTAAAAATTTAAACTTTGACTTTGGACGCTAACCTCCAGCAGTAGCAATAGAACCAATTCATGTACTTGCCGATTTATTTGCATTCGTGCATACAGCATACCTGAAAGTAATTATAACATCACTATTATTTCCATTTTAATTCGCATATATTATGTGGTAGCATTGATGGAGGAAACGCTGCAGCTTGTGGCACGCAAGCAGAAACTCCGTCCACAAATGGCCGAGTTGGAGGAGAAACCAGCGTTGTGCGCACAGTTTGAGAGTTGGAAGCACATCGGCGATTTACCAGGAGGAATTAATGACTTTTCTCATCAGAGGAAGAGCATGTATTGTTGTGACATGAAAAAAAAAACGCAGTATACTGTAAGTAAAGATTAAACTCTCCAAGCATAGTCTGACATTGTTTATCTGGCCAACAGTTATTCAGAATTCAGATCACTGAAATAACTCTACAGGTCTTGCAGTTTCAAATTGTATATATTTCTCTTTAATTCATTTCCAGTTGAAATTATTGAATGGGCTATATCCGTATTTTCATACTTTTGGCACCCAGAAAGCCTTGGTAGCTGCATTTTATTACAAGTTGTTACAATGTACATGCATCAGTTATCTCACTTATGATGGATGATTCGATTCAACCATTTTGGCGTATCACCTTAGCGTTATGTTACTTGCTAATCATATAGTTTGTTTACTTGCCTGTTATGTTGCAATGAATACTCTTGTCTTCAATGTTTGCCCATTTGATATAGTCTTGCCTTATTTATTGTTGCAGAAAGAACACTAACCTTGCTCTTTCATTCATTGCCACTTCAGGTTATTTTTAGGACTGTATCAGTATTTATATACATCATATGGCATCCCCAAAAAATTGTTTGTTAGAATGTACACCGTCCAGTGTCTTCGGTATGGCGAATGTTTCAATCGAATCATTTTGGCTATTACTTGCTAATCATATAGTTTGATTTATTGCCTGATATCTTGCATTGAATATTAGCGTTTGTACTTACCCTGAATAATATTGCCTTTTTTTTGTTGTATATAAGAACATTAACTTTGCGTTATATTTGCTGATCATATGTTGCTCATTTAATGCAAGTAACAATAGTGCTTTTCTTCAGTCAAGTGGTAGATTTCAGCTTGCTATCAGTATGCCATGATAATTCATTTGATACTGAGACATACATCATTTGATATGGTCAGCCATACCCTAACCCCCCTGCATTGTCTTTATTCAAAATTGTGCACCACTTCATAACATAAAGGTAAACTTAAAAAAATTTAGTGTCAGTTTATCAAGGGTCCAGGTTGATGGAAGTCAATTGTTGATATTCATGTATATGCTTGAGTAGTAATGTTCACTCTAGTGTTATGGAATCGCACCGATTCATGTATAATGCAAGTGTAATGTACATATCTGTATTTGTTTTTAAACAAACATCCATTGTTGACAACTGAACTCTTCTGCAAACTTATTTTGCCTGTATCCATGCAGTAAGCAAGAACATGTTTAAGTTCAATCAGATGTTGTTCAGCTACTCTTTCATACATGTTTTCATGATCTTTATTTCACGATGTAATACAACAATTTTCGTGATCAAAAGCATACGTGTGTATTCTATGCAGCTCCTGTCTTGACTGAAACTTTTAATGCTTGTTATACAAATCGGGTCAATGTGTTATTCCCTGCGAGGCCAACCAGTATTATGTAAATGTTTTGTTTCTGCAAAAAAAAAAAAAAAAAAAATCACAGCCATGCAGTTATGTGAATGATATGGTACATTCATCTCTCTAGAGTCATAAATGAGTACATTTCTACCTTGTTTCAGTTGTTTAGCAACTTAATTGTTTGGGAATGTTTGTACACATGTATAAATGTACACTGCATTGCGATTTTCATGATAAAAGATAAGAAGTTTTGGTACAGATACAAAATGGAGCATAACAAAGTAAAATCTCAGTAGAGAAATGGTACCTCATTGCAGTATTTCACGCCTGTGACTTCTTGATACCAGCAGACCAAGAATAGTGAATCATCTTGAGTGAAGGATAGAGAGTGAGATTTAGAAACAAATAGAAAAAGTGCAGGGAGAACAGAAAGCGTGGAAAATGAAGTTTATCTTTGCTGCGTACAACTACAATAGAGAGGGAGAGAGAATGAAGGAGAGGAAGACCGGGGATGAGAAGGATGAATGGATGCATAGAAATGGAAAAGAGATTTGTAAAGAGGAGAGTGATAGAAAAAATGAGTGGAAAACGAAATATAAGAAGAAGAAAGAAAAAGGGGGCGGGAACACTTAGGCCATTGGTTCTTTTGACAAGTTTCCTTTTCCCTTAACTGTTTGACTTTCTTAATATTTTCAGTTTCTGTTGCTTTGTGGGTGTTTTTTCCTTTCTTTGCTTTATCTTTTTTCTACTCTTTTCTCCCTTCCCTCTTTCTCTTCTCTCCCTTTTCTACCTGATGTCTTTTTCCCAGTGTCTTCTCTCTTTATGCCCCTCTCTTTTCCACTTCAGTCTACGTCTCTCACTCACTCTCCCTCTCTTTCAATTACACTTTCACTTTTCTTTCCTGTTAAGTTTTTCTTCCTTCTTATTTACCATCTCCTAAAAAAAAAAAAAATCCCCACTTTCCCTACCCCCCTCTCTCTCTCACACACTGCTTGCTTACTACATGAAATTCAACAATTTTTAATTCATGGCCAGCTCACAACTACCATAGACCTCCATTTCATAAATTTTAGTCTCAACAAGTGCTTGACAGGTTTAATAATGCTTGGATGATCTGGGTGATGGATATGATAATGCACAAATATATAGACTGATACTGTTTCAGATAATCATTAATCTGAATATTTTCTGGTTTTAGTGTGGAAATAACATACATCAACTGAAAAAAGAACCCTCTGAAGTCTGCACTAGCCAAGTTTTCATTTCCTTTTCTTGTAGTCAAGCCAAATTTGTATTTTACAAAATCAGCAGGAAAAAAATCCCAAACTGCTTTGCTTGTGAGAGCTGTTAATAGTAGATTTTAAAACTTAATTCTTGAATGATAACTAACATTACCCAACCCCCCCCCCCCAAAAAAAAAAAAAAAACAACAATTGTTTTGTTTGCTAAGTATAAATCGAACGTAATGAATGGCACGACTCATCCCTTCAATTTACTGCAGTTAAACTAGCCTTGCTCTTTTCTTTCCCCTGTCATCGCCTGTCTATTTCTTCTTCCATTTCTCCCACTCTTTGACCACCTGATGACTTTCTGTTTTGCTACAAGTCTATAATCATGGTTTCATTTGATGTTCCCTGATCACTTTTGTTATACTATTTCTGTTTATATAGGTGTACATACGGAAAATATCCATGTTTAGAGCATGCTCTTCTTTGAGAAATTGTATTTTTAACATTATGTTCCTCCCATACCAATTCAACTATCATTTCCTCAAGTAATACATCGTGTACAAGGCAGCCTTTCTTTTGCCTTGACCTTGTTGACTATACAGATGATGCAGTGATACATTTCTTTACCTACCAACTGTTCCTGTTAGATAAGAACATTCCTATTTAGGGGAAAGTAAATTGCCATGTTAACCTGTGTGTTCCTATTTCTGTACAAATTTGCCTGTAGCATTGAATAAGAAATTTAGGAACGTTCCTATTTTTGAAACTTTCGTAAGAATTTGTTCCAATTTCTTGGCTGTCAGGGCAAATATGCATTTCTGCATTGCTTTATGAATTCATTTTATGAGCAAACCGTTATTTACATGTATTTATAGTATAAATGGAAATACATTTACACTAAGGCCGTACGTAGAATTTTTTTCCAGGGGGGGGGGGGGCAAGACGCGTGAAAAAATCGAAGAAACTCAAAAGCGAAGAAGCTAAACGACCAAGCTTGTCATGGGGGCGCTTTTGCATTTTTTTTAAAGTGAGACTGTAGGATTTGGTGAATCCTGTGAACATTTTTTCAGTGAAAAGATGTAAGTTTTCGAATTCCTTCCCCCTTCCCCCCCCCCCCGATGCATACGACCATGAATGTAAATTCAAATTCAAACATTTATTGATTTCAATCCAAACATTAAGGATGTATGAATTGATATTGCAATTATGCCATCCCTTTCTGATAAAATAGTCATGTTCATATTCAGTTAATCAGTACGTAATTTCTTTAACTATTATAAACAAGCAATTGAAAACGTGGTTACCTAAATGTTTTTGTTTTTTTTTTTTGTAAATTTGGTAGCAATATAACAAAAATGTATATTAAATTGCTGAAAAAAAGGTTACTTTATAACACCTTTCTATACTTTGTTCTTGTCTATACTCATAGAAACAGCACACTTGAAGTCATGTTACTTTTTGGCAAGATGTGAATGACGTAATGTTATTTTGTGTTTGATGGTGATATTATGAGCAGGGGCCGCGAAACTGGGAAGGGGGGCTGGGGTTGCAGACCCCCCCCCCCCCACTTTTTTGAGTAGACTCGTTTGCCTCTGTACATGTTTGAAGATGGTAGCATGTTGGAACGGTTGTTATAATGCTTTGACTTTGCCGGGGGGGGGGGGGGTCTTTGCAGACTTGTATGCGTGCTTGTGTGTGTGTGTGTGTGTGTGTGTGTGTGTCCACGCGCATGCGACAAATTATTTTGAATGAAATCTGTAATTGAATATTTGAAAAAAAGAACAAAATTTATGATGCCCAATTTATTACCAACCAGTTCAAAGTTTCCTATCCTACAATAGAAAAGTTTCTCAATAAAAATGTCTTGAAATGTTACTGATATATAGAGAAAATACTGCTGAAAAAAATGGTACAATGAATTCCTGAATGTACAATTTAAAGTGACCGTCAGAACAATAAAGCCCCAAGCCTTTTTTAACTGAAAGGACTTCGACTTTGCAATTTGTCCGTGAAATTAATTCGAAAGTTTAGATAAAAATAAGTCATATTCGAAGTCAATGACAATTCTAAACATTGCCGGATATGTTGATTACCCCCATTCGTATTATTCACAGATAAAAATTAAACATCGAAAAATTGAATATTTTATTTTTCAATGCCGTAAGCATACATGACCCGGGATTCATGATAAGACGTCGTGTAGATGCCCCAAGTTGGCAATAAGCGTCTTATTTATACGATTACAAAATCTTTCTTATCTTCGCCATTAAACAGTTTTTGAAGAACAAATTTTCAAAGAGAGCAACCTTGAATATTCCGATCGCAGTCGCACTCAAGGTCGCACCCAATGTGGCCAGCGTCCAAAATGAAATTATGTTAGGGAGGACCGCAAAATTATACTAAAATTATGCCAAATGAAATAACAACATGGAGCAGCAAAAAATACTAAATTATGCTAAAAATTATGCCAAAATGGGTGAGATGACTAAAAAAAAAAAAAAAAAAAAAGTCCTCAAAATAAAGATGACTAAAAAAAAAAATCAAATCAAATAAATAAATAAATAAAATTATAAAAACTATCAAAATAGATGCAAAATTGCGTGCAGTGACTTGCAAGGTGGGAGAAGCCTGAAAGAAGGGGTTGGGGTATAAAAACTTGTATGTATCCTGTCTAGAATGTGATGACTTTAAACAAAACACAAACAAAATATTGACCTGAGCCCCCCCCCAAAAAAAAAAAAAAAAAAAAAATGCATCCAGACTTGCATCGCCACTCCCACCCTGCCTGTCCCTATTCTAATCTTTAATAAACAAAATAAGCATGCTTGCTGAAAAGGGGAATAGTTCTATACCTAATCAAAATAAGATTTTTAGATCCTGGGAATATTTGGTTCGCATAGTAACTGAGGTGGAAACTTTCTTGTCGTAAGCATGTAAAATTCAGGTGATGTCATTTTTTTTCTGTAAGAAAAAGACAATTAACGCATTATTGGATATTTCTGTCTCAATTTTTGTGACTGGTTAAAATAAAATAAAAATTGGTATATTTTTTTCTCAACCCATTTGTTCCCTCACTGTGATTAATGACACCATGAATCAACATCTGTCATGCAATTACAACCAGAGAAAGAACAACACAAAATGACCCATATTTCCATATAATTATGTCTGGTATAAATTTGCATCTGCAGCTTATTTGTGAGGCATTTTCACAGAGACCCTGAGTCAACATAAGTATCATGACATAATCTATATTAACGTAAGGTCACAAAAATAAGAGTTAAGATAATGTATGCATGCACAAAATGAAATACCCTCAGACTTCTGACCTTTAAACTCATGATCTAATATCAAATCTATATACAAGCATAACAATGCATCTACCAACGTATAACAATTACATAGCTACCAAAATTCAGAAGCAGATAACAGTCTTACTTCATGAAAACAGGAGTACTTGCCAACTGCACACATTTTACATGGGAATGACTGACATATGAGCTAGAGTCTGCAATTCACACACTAACGGGAGGGAGTACCCAGGGGCGTCGCTGGACTTTTTTTAAGGGGGGGGGGGGGGGTGTAGAGGCCAGATTGCCGACAAACAATTCCTCTGATTGCAGACGACCAACGTCGACAAATTCAACCGCATAAAGCCCATCAGGCATGTTCAATTGTGTGCCTCTATCATATTTTCCTTCTGAATTATATATTTGTTTACCTCACTTGCAGAATGTGTTAGCTTTCCGAAAACATTCTGTATCTAAATTTCATATGAGCGAGCGCAAGGAGTGAGGGAAAATATACACACTCTTTCGTAGAAGTGATAGTTCTTCATTAAACTACATTATTGGGCTTAAGGATATCTAAACTGCATATTTGGTCACCTTTTTCACCTGATTCATTCGCTTTCAAAGACCATCCTAAATCTTAATAATATACGAGCGAGCGCAGCGAGCGAGGAAAAATATCTTTATACTATTTTTTATGGTAGAAGTGATAATTCTTCATCCAAATACACGATGGTGTTAATTATGAGATATCTAACTTGTATCGAACAGGTGCACTTGGTCACCTCGCTTGCGGAATTCGTTTGCTTTCCCTAATCCATCTTGTATCTGAATATTATACGAGCCAGCGTAGCGAGCGAGGAAAATTATATACTCCTTTTCATGATAGAAGTGAAAGTTCTTCATCAAAATACATGATGAGCCTTTAAGATATCTATTGTGATATATTTGGTCACCTCTCTTAACTATTTTTTTTTTTTTTTTTTTTTGCTTTCGAAGAATATCCTGTATCTAAATATCATACGAGCGAGTGCAGCGAGCGAGTGCAGCGAGCGAGGAAACTTATATAAACTCTTTTATGGTAGGTGATAATTCTTCATCAAAGTACATGATGGGCCTCGCTTGTCGAATTCATTTGCTTTCCGAAATCCATGTTGTATCTGAATATTGTACGAGCGAGTGTAGCAAACGAGGAAAAAATACATGTATACTCCTTTTCATGGTAGAAGTGAAAGTTCTTCATCAAAATTCACGATGGGCCTTTAAGATACCTATTTGGATATGCTTGTTCACCTCTCCTATCTAATCTATATGCTTTCAAAGTCCATCCTGTATCTAAATAGTATACGAGCGAAGAAAATAATTTTCCATCAAAATACATGATGGGCCGCAAGATATCTAAATTATATATTTGTTTATCTCACTTGCCGAAAACATCCTGCATCTAAATATAATACGAGCGAGCGCAGCGAGCGAGAAAAAATATGCTCTTTTGTGTTACCACTGTTATTTCGTCGTCAAAATGCACAAGCAAATAAGCCAAATATGACTCTATTTGGGCACCTTACCGCTCTTTTTTTCCTCCCTCCTTCCTCTTCCCTCTCCTTTCTCTCTCTCTCTCTCTCTCTCCCTCTCTCTTTTTGCCGACAGCGACCGCGAATTTGCCGACAAGCATTTTTAATGGGGGGGGGGGGGGATCACACCCCCCTTCCTCTAGCGACGCCCCTGGGTCACGAAGTCGCAAAGGTGAAAGCACCATGCTGCCAGCCTGCGACCCATGACGTCGACTATGGAGTTTAAATTTTGGACAACTCAGCCGAGAGACAACTCAGTCACCCCGAGACCGCACCCTCGGTTTGGCAAGGGCGAGTTGTCTCACATTTTGAAGGGTCGGGGAAAAATGTTTCACCAAAAAGTCCAAAATTATGCTAAAATTATGCTAAATTATGCCAAGCATAATGCCAGATGCTGAAGCGGTCAAAATTATGCCAAAAAGCATAATTATGCCAACTCTGGCAACTATGGTCGCACCCTACGTATATATGGTCATTGCACCCATAAATATAGGTCTACCTGATGAGGCCTACGGCCTGGGCGGCGTGGCCGAAGGTTGATGTAAGCAAGGTTTGGCTAGGCTATGCACGCACTAGCGCGATTGCGCTTGATATCGATAATACGCATGTTGCTCCGGGTGATGACAAGCGCATTAAGGTCAATATGCAAAATACGATGATCCTGCGGTACACGTCCGCGTTTATTCCAAAGATACGAAAATAAAGGAAAGCTAGCTCGGTAATATGGATCAATCCTACTGAGCATGCTCAGTGCAGTGCAAAAAAGGAGAAATCCATGGACTCCGGTTGAAACCGTGGTTTTAACCGTGGTTTCAAACGTGGGTCTGATTGAAACCATGTATTATTGAAACCACTGTTGGTGAATTACAGATTCGGTGAAACCATGGTTTCAGGTAAAACCGTGGTCTCAAAAATCCATGGTTTTTAGAAACCACGGTTTCAAATGAAACCACCTTTGTGAATTCGGGCCAATTGGTTTGATCACTAAGCTATTTATGACTATGACCTGGGTAATGTTGGAGCGCCATGAGTGCCCAGACGCGTCGTGTGGGACCGGCAGAGCTCCCATTATTATTAGCAGTGGCGTAATGAGCCAAAATATTTTTTTTTTTTTTTTTTTTTTTTTTTGGGGGGGGGCTCAATATTTGCGAGGAGCGAATCGACCAATCCAGAGGGACCGAGCCGGGGATTCCCCCCCCCCCTCACGATACAGAGCTTTTTCATTTTTTTTTCGACTTAAATATGTGCAATCTGCAACACCTAAAAAGAAAATTTTTAACTTCAGTTCGGTTCAATTTCCATTTTTTTCTCATCATGTCATCTCAGTAAATATCATGAAAAATAAACATTTGAAGTACAATACATGCAATATGAAACATCAAATTTGATGACATGTACTATTATGGATAAGCGTGTCATGAATCTACCGACCGGAAAAGGAATTTTTTCATGAACTTGGAAACATGCAATCCAAATAATCTTCGCAAGTTTCAAACAAATGCCAGCGTTACACAAAATACCTTATTACTTATGATAATAATACAGACAAAGACACTATGAAATAAAA
This sequence comes from Echinometra lucunter, assembly GCA_029962745.1. Taxonomy (NCBI): domain Eukaryota; kingdom Metazoa; phylum Echinodermata; class Echinoidea; order Camarodonta; family Echinometridae; genus Echinometra; species Echinometra lucunter. The sequence continues at coordinate 3,392 of JAPZVO010000479.1, read as the reverse complement.
GGGACGAGCATGTAGAGGGTGTGATCCAGTGGGTACCAGGGTTTCACTAACACAGTGGCGTCAGGGGCGTCGCTAGAGGGGGGGGGGGGTGGGGGTGTGACCCCCCCCCCCCCATTAAAAATTCTTGTCGCCAAATTCGCAATCGCTGTCGGCAAAAGAGAGAGGGAGAGAGGGAAAGAAAGGAGAGGGAAGAGGAAGGAGGGAAAAGAAAAATGAAAGATGAGTAAGGGGCCCAAATAGAGTCATATTCGGCTTATTTGCTTGTGCATTTTGACGACGAAATAACACTGGTAACACGAAAGAGAGCCTATTTTTCCTTGCTCGCTGCGCTCGCTCGTATTATATTAAGATACAGGATGTTTTCGTAAAGCAAACACATTTGCCAAGTGAAATAAACAAATATATAATTTAGATATTTTGGGGCCCATCATGTATTTTGTTGAAGAATTATCACCTCTATACTATAAAAAAGAGTAAATATATTTTTCCTCGCTCGCTGCGCTCGCTCGTATAATATTTAGATACAGGATTGTCTTTGAAAGCAAATAGATTAGGTAGGAGAGGTGACCAAATATATCACAACAGGTATCTTAAAGGCCCATCGTGTATTTTGATGAAGAACTTTCACTTCTACCATGAAAAGGAGTATTTTTCCTCGCTCGCTACGCTCGCTTGTACAATATTCAGATACAAGATGGATTTGGGAAAGCAAACGAATTCGGCAAGCGAGGCCCATCATGTACTTTGATGAAGAGTTACACCTACCATAAAAAGAGTATACATATTTTTCCTCGCTCGCTGCGCTCGCTCGTATGATATTTAGATACAGGATGGTCTTTGAAAGCAAATAAATTAGGTAAGAGAGATGACCAAAATATCAAAATAGATATCTTAAAAGCCCATTATGTATTTTGATGAAGAACTGTCACTTCTACCATGAAAAGGATTATATGATAAGGAGTATAAAGATTTTTTCCTCGCTCGCTGTGCTCGCTCGTATAATATTACGATTTAGGATGGTCTTTGAAAGCGAATGAATCATGTGAGAGAGGTGACCAAATATATGATTTAGATATCTTTAAGCCCATCATGTAGTTTGATGAAGAACTATCACTTCAACGAAAGAGAGTGTATATTTTTCCTCGCTCGCTGCGCTCGCTCGTATTATATTTAGATAGAGAATGTTTTGGGAAAGCTAACACATTCAGCAAGTGAGGTGAACAAATATAATTTAGAAGGAAAATATAATAGAGGCACACAACTGAACATGCCTCGTGGGCTTTATACAGTTGAATTTGTCGACGTTGGTCGTCGGCAATCGGAGGTATAATTTGTCGGCAATCTGGCCTCTACACCCCCATTAAAAAAAGTCTAGCGACGCCCCTGAGTGGCGTAGCTAGGATTTCAATTTAGGGAGCGGTAGTGAACACACGAAGCGTGTGAATCAGTTACTGAGCGCACTTAAGGGGAAGGGTGCAGGGAGGGGGGAGTTTCCCCCCTCCCGCGCGAAGCGCGGAAGCTCCGACGTTTCTTTGAATTGTTCCTGTCTGCTCCCGCTCTTCTTACGTTCTCTTACCTTTTTCTTTTCTCGCTCCCGCCTTTTTTCCTTGTATTTTTTCTTTTTTCTTTCTTTTTTGTTGGCGTTTTGGAGGGAGCGACCGCCCCCATCGCCCCCCCCCCCCCTCTTGGCTACGCGGGTGCACTCCCATGGTATAGGAGCTTTTTGCTTTATTGATGGTTTGCAACTCTGTAAAAGAACGCTATTTGGGACTACAAACTTAAAGCCCATGTCCAGTTTTGGTAAATCTAAGAATATTCATTATCAAAGTTTGAATCCATTGTCAGATAAACAAATAAAACGAAGTGTTATATCATAAAACGCATTAGTATTGATATCATGCGTGTTTTCTGCCTTGCTATGCATGCTATTTGGGAAATTATGAAAGCGTTACTTAACAGTAGAAAGGGAGTCTAGGGAGAAATAATGAAATTTTCATGATATCACCACTAATATAAAATTGAAAATAAACCATGCTTGAATTTTTTTTTTTTTTTTTTTTTTTTTTTTTGGGGGGGGGGGGGGGGGGCTGGCGCCCCCAAGCCCCCCCCCCCCCCTCCAGTACGCCAGTGATTATTAGCAGTATTCTTCTTCTTCTTCTTCTTCTTCTTCTTGAAATAAACAAGAAAAGTTTGCGTACTTTTACAAGATATATTCTTTCATTTTGAAATATAAAAAGGTCATGTTGTGCATAGGGTTCCGTGGAAATATAGTTCGTTCCAATGCCGTTCTTTATGGGACACAACTAGACATTGACATTTTCTTGATCATGAGCAACAAGCACAAAAGTTCTTTATGGGACACAACTAGACATTGACATTTTCTTGATCATGAGCAACAAGCACAAAAGTTGTTTAACTTACTAGTAACTGTGACATCTGTGAAGTTGTGTAACAGAACCCCCTTGTAGCTGGAAACCTCGCAATTATAGCGTCCTACGTCTTCATACCTCACATTTTTTATGATTAGAGAGAAGTTTTCATCCATGTCACAGCTACCGTCCTCGTATCTGGGGCCGAATTTGCTCCCATAAGCCCATTTCATGAAGGACAGTGCAATATCTGAGTCATACCCCTTTATCCAGTAAACCGCGTTTGGAGTCCCCTTGAATTTGCATGACAAGACCCCTTTGGTTCCGTTGACGAACGTCTTCTTGATTTCAGTGTAGACAACATCGTCCGGAACATCTTCAGAAAATACTGTCGAGTTACCGAATCACAAAAAGGTATGCACAGAATGGAGATAATGAAGCTGATACTGGTAGGCCTATAGACTGCATAGGAATAAGTCCTACTCTCAGATCGTTTTGCACAATGCCCCCCCCCCCAAACCTCCTAATTCCCCCTTTATTTGGGCAGCTTACAATGATCCGGTTCACTTGAAATAGTATCAGATTTGAAAAAAAAAATGATTTGGGCTTATACTGTATTTTAATCAAGATATGCAAAATGCAGCTGTTTATGAAAAAGAAAATGGAATCACGAATTCTACTCTTGTCTAATGTCCTACGTCTGCCAATGTAGGGTACTACTAACGAATAAGCACATAACTCCGAGTGGCCAAGAATGTGTCTGTTCTGATTTGGTTTGGCGGTATTTAAGATTGATTACACTTTCAAAGACGAATAACTTGATTGAGACTAGAAAGAGACGTATAGACACAGCTTTGCCAAGGTGCAAACCCTTGTACAGATTTTGTCTTCTCTTACATCTATCTCTCTCTAACTTACTCTCTCTCTCTCTCTCTCTCTCTCTCTCTCTCTCTCACTTCTTGTCCAGTCTTTGTCTTAATCTTTCAAGTCTAAGGCAAAAACACATTTCAAAAAATAATATTC
>JAPZVO010000478.1:0-36349 GCA_029962745.1 Echinometra lucunter | reverse complement strand
CAAAAAGGATCAAAGAAAATTCTATATCTAAAGTAATATACAACTTTCTCTTTTAAGGAATATAGAAAATGATTGAAGGCATGTTAGAAGCCTTCAGTTGGTGTCAGCCCTGAGCCACGATGATTTATTCTTGAGTTCTTCTTGAGTTCTTCTTGAGTTCTTCTTGAGTTCTTCTCGACGTCATGCGTCAGGTCGAAGGCACCTAATCTTCGGTGACGCCATTCTTCGACAGTCTTCGTAGATCTTCGGTATTCGTCGATATTCTCCGTTCTACGTCATCGGTCTTCAAGGTCATCGGATATCCGCCGTTTCAGTTAAACTCGTCGCCATTTTCAACGACATCATTTGGACTGCATCCATGATTATTCAGGGAAGTCCTTTAATTTAAAAGACCCTTTAATATTGTCCGGACAAATTATTATTTTTCCCATCCCATATTGATTTTTTCCCATTCCACAAACTGAAATTTTCAACCGATAAAATCAAAGTAAAATTTTGTTTGTCATTTGAAAGTCAATATCTTCTATATTTGGAATCATGTTGCATTGATTGTTGAAATTTTCATTGAAAGAAATATGATTTTGAAATGAAATGATATAGTTGTGATAAACAACTTTAAACCGGAATGATTGTTGTGCAGTGCAATTACTTATGTGTACTTTGACTACATCATAGCTCTCTTCACTTTAAAAAAGGATGCTTGGGGTATGTGAGGTTGTTTATGTGATTTGGGGTGATTGGTGACCCAATCTTTAGGTAAACAAAAACCCAGGTTTGATCCTGACATGGACGTACATTCTATTTTCTTAACTTTTTATTCACAAGAAATTCCAACAGATGTGTTTTCATGTAATTATTGTTTCTCATGTTGCTCTTTCAAGGAACTAAATTGGTAGCAGCTATTTCAGTGGATTGTTTTAAAGCATGGTAATGAGGGTTGCTTACTGACGAAAGCACTTGCCGAAGGCAATTACAATTTCTTTTGCAAATCCTCACAGAAATCCGTCTGGATGACAGTTGTACAAAGCAGATTCATGGATCCAATGATTGGAACTGGGATTTCGACCTCAGATTCGGCATCATTCATCTAAGAAGCTCTAAACTTGCATATGAACTGGTAACTTTGATACTCTGCAGTCAAGAAGAACAAACCTTGCATGATTTTGCAAACTCTCCTGTGGCAAATTACGCTCTATGGCACAGAATATACATGACCTTAAGAAACATTCCCAAATACCAGGAAATAAAATGTGACACTATAATTTTGTCTATGCTAACCACTTTCGTAACAGTTCCCCGCCCTCTGTAACAGCCCTACTACATGAAATTTTACCCAAGTAAAGCTATAATGAAATAATTTACCACTATTGCATAAGTAGTTTGATCTTTTGTGTTTGATATAATGAACATTTATAATAATTGCCGACACGGTAAGTTCGCCTCTCATGACTATTTCTGATGCTATACATCCGTGGACGCGGACGCGCGAAAAATTTTGAAATACTTGAAATGGCCTTGGCCTGATTGCAAAAAAGCTTATCATTAATGGTAACACTGTCATCAATAGTAACTACCACATTAACATTGCTCAAAAGCCAATCAAATTCAAGGTTTCCATGGAAGTTACCACTGATGGCAAAGTTACCATCAGTGTTAAGTTTCGTGCAACAGGGCCCTGAGACGTGTGCAAAACAAATTTGAAACGATTCTGAACATTTAAAGTTTCCGCGCGCTCGGACGTAAGCGTACGCGCGCGTCTAAGTAGTTGGAATTCTTTGGACTGACATGGACATTAATCATGCCAAATATGAATGAGTTGAAGATGTAGACATGATTCGATTTTCACAAAATGGAGCCTTAATGACGTCACGATCACCCGATGACCCTGAAAACCTTAGAAGGTGTTCATACTATGCCTGATAACAGTCGAAAAATTGACGATAAGTTAAAGAACCGATTTGAGTTATCACGCCCACAAAAAGGGGGAATAATAAATAAATAACTAAATGAATAAAAATCTGACGAAATTAAAAGTTGATCTGCCATAGATGAAAGACCACCTATTAATAAAATACTGACGAAATTAAAAGGTGATCTGTCAAAGTTGACAGAACACCTAATAATGAAGAAGGGTTCCTAATCCAGAAAAGTAAACTATGTTTTGTCATTTCGCAAAATGAAACAGGGTTCGATTACAAGGAGGCCAGAAAGAAAGGAGGGAGATTAAAGAGAGCAGAAGGAAATGAAAGCAATGGAAAGGGGAAAAAAAGGGTGAAGGGAGAGAGAGAGAGAGCGAGTATAAGAAATGATAAGTTATAACTTAGGGGAAGAATGATAAGGGATACTCTCTTCTATTTTTGTTTTAATTTTAAGAGGTTGAGAATTACGAGGATGATGCGGAGTGAAAAATACAGGGAAGGTAGGCCTACCATGGCACCTATGAGAAGAGTATATCAGTGCTGCCATGGAATTGGGGGTAGGGAGGGGTTGGTTCTCCTTGATTTTTTAAAAAGAATTCAAATAATGCCCATCCCACAACTGTCGTGTTTTAAAATACTGAATCGGATGGATGCAGTGGTGTGTCAACGGGGGACGAGGGGGCAAGTGCCGTGCCCCGGGAGGCACTTGAAGGGGAGGGGGCGCAAAAGACGCAAAAGAAATATAAGAAAGTTAAGAAAAATCATATGTTAAAAAGATTTTGTGCCCCCACCCCCTTCACAGGTTAAATGCATCAGAAGTATAGTTTTTGAGGGTTTAAAGTTTAAAATTTTCTATAGCTTGGTCGCTATGCTCCATTTCCCATGATCATTTCCTCTCAGAATCTCATCATTTCGCGCCCCTTTGTATTTCAACGTGCTTTGGAAAGGGTGTTCGGAATTTTAAAAATAATGATGCAATTGTCGTTGTTTTGCTCGTTGTCATGTCAGTTTTATTTGCCTCTTGCTAAATATTGCTCCTCCAAGTACGACCACACTAGTTAAACAATTGGAAAATATATTGTAACCTCGCTAACGGCGTAACGTCATTGCTTTCCCCGCGGGCTATAACGCCTAGATACGCCACTGGACGGATGGATAAAATTCATAGCTACGTACCCGGGATCTTTTTTCTGCGTTTTGAAGAAAAATATCAACCCTTCTCGGTAAATGGTTCCATTGATAGTAATATCCTCTGTCTTTTACAATCTTTTTTGCATGAACGACAAGACTTGAAATTATATATGGGAAATACCTATTTTCGGGAACTGGCAAATAAAACAAAAAATCATTTTTGGAAAGAGATGTTCACGGCTTATAGTACACTTTTATCCATTCACTATGACAAAATATCATGTCAACCGTTATGGAATAATAATTACATTAAATTAGGCAATAGCGCAATCTATAACAAAACATTGTGTAAAAAGGGTGTCCGCTTTGTCAATGATATATTAGATTCAAATGGCATTTTTCTCTCTCTGAAAGATCTTAAAGAAAAGTATAACATGCAAATAGATTTTCTTTTTTATCGTGGATTATGTGATGCAATTCGAGAAGGATACAAATGCACAACTTTTAACAGGGTGCAACAGCCCTTTTTTCCAGATACAATGGCACTTGTTATGAAACACAGTAAGGGATGTGCACACATCTATGCAATCTTCTTGAAGAAAAGGAAAGTAGAATGCAGAAGCTTTCTTAAATGGAAATGTATTTTTGATCTGAATGACAAGAATTAGGAAGCATATTGTTCTATTGCTTTTAACTGTACGATAGACGTTGGCTTACGATGGTTCCAGTTTAAGATATTGCAACGAATATTATATACAAATGATTTACTGTTTAAAATGAATTTAGTCCCCCAAAAAGAATGTACTCTTTGTAACGAACAAAGCGAAACAGTTATCCATCTTCTATGTGAATGTACGCATGTTAAACATATTTGGGATACGTTGGAACACTGGATTTACAATAGAACCGGAAATAGAATTATATTCTCACTTCAAGATAAATTATTTGGTTTACGAGGTTCAAATAATGATGCATTAAACTGTATATTGATAGTAGTGCGACAGATGGTATATATTTGCAAAATGAAGAGACAACTGCCTGATTTTCATAGTATTAAAGTATCGCTTGTAAATTATGTCAAAAACGGAAAGTACATTGCAGACTCAAATTGTAAAAAAGATTTATTTGCAAGAAAATGGTTTCTGTTGAGAGAGTTATTTACATGACGATGTATTTTTTATTTCGACTTCTTTATACAGTACCGGTTGGCTTTCTTAGTGTTCGTGTTCGCGCTGTTCGGCCGGAACAATATGGTTAGTGTACCATTCCTTCTGTTATTCTCCGGCTGAATGGTGCGGACAGGTGATCGGAGGTGTCGACTCGTGCTGTATTTTTTTTCTGTTTTTCAAATAACTCGTAGTATTCAGATCTCATTTGCTGTATACGCCAATATTAAAAAGATGAGAAATTGTATGTATGTATGTGTATGTATATGTGTATGTATATATATATATATATATATATATATATATATATATGTGTGTGTGTGTGTGTGTGTGTGTGTGTATTTACATTTTTTTTCTTTAATTCTGTTTCATATTTGAATGCATTTGAAACTCGACAGTTCAACGAAGAATACGTGTTTGAATAATGTATACTGTATTTACAATGTATAAAAGTGATGTACATGTACCTTGCATTATATTTGTTAATGTGTTGCTTTTGAAATCAATAAAATCCCTGTGGAGGGGAAAAATACTGGAAAAAAAAATAATCATGTGACATCATAACTCACAATGTTAGTAACATGGCCGCGCCATACCACTTCTTGTCTATAGGTTTTAGTCTTATATAACACCCTGAGAATCTGTTACTTTTGGTAATTGTTAGTAAATTACAGTTTATGTTATATCAATACAAAGTATGTAATGTGATATAATGAAATTCACCGGCAAAAACATCTCAAAATATGAAAAACAAGCATATTAATGAAGTCATTTTTTTTTTCTAAACCATGGTTTTAATCATGATTGTATTACCACGGTTATTTAACCGTTGTAATGCACTGGTTTTCACTATGGTTTTATTACCATGGTGTCAGTAACCATGGTTTCACCAGGTTTTATTACCATGACATATCAACCAAATTGTAAAACCATGGTTTACCACAGTTCGTCCACGATTCATTATGGATCTAATCAATAGACATTTATAAAAGGTAAACATATTGCACTTTCACTTGTCTTAAAATATTGAATTTTGTTTACAATATCACAAATATGCAAATGAAGTCAAGATTGGTGGGTGCCGGAGGCATTCTGTTCTCGGGTCGTCTGTCCGTACGTCCGTCTGTCGTTCGCGCGAGAACCATGTGACGGATCAACTTCAAACTTGGCGCATGTATGGATATGGGCGGGACAATGATTTTGTTTGACTTGGGGGTCGCGAGGTCTCAGGTCAAGAGCCATTATATAGAGGTCATTATATATATATCAGAAAATGGCTAGTTCTAGCGATAACTTCAAGAACCCTGTGACAGATCAACTTCAAATTTGGCTCATGCATGCACATCGGAAAGACAATGATCTGAATAGATTTTGGGGTCACGTGGTAAAATGTCAAAGGTTATAGAGCTCATTATTTACATGAAAAATATAACTTCAGAACCATACAATGGATCAACTTCAAGTTGAGTCGTATATGCATATGGGAGGGATTGTTTTTGCTCTTAGACAAGATCACGGGTCAAAGGTCATAGAGGTCATTTGAAACATCGTGATTCGATCTGGCAAGGGCGGGGGCATAAATTTCGACCGCGCGTGGTCGAGGATTTATCAAGTTAACCATTTTTTTTGGGGGGGGGGGGCGGGGTTCTACTGGGCTCCCTGTTCATTAGTTTCTTGTGGAATGGATTTCACTGGTTTTCCCTTGTCACTGAAGGGTTTTTACTTATTTTCTATACCGTAAAATGGGGTGAATAGGAACAAAAATCATGGAAGTTATTCTTGGTAATTTCTTTTTAAATAGAAGTGCATGAAGTTATGTAATTTCTGACCTGGGAGGGCGGAGGCATATCTTTCGACGGCGCGCGGTCGAGAATTCATCTAGATAAGACCAAAGGGAAGCTTGCATGAGTGATGCCAAATTAGATGCTCATAACATGCAAATAGGAGCTATACATTTTCATTTGGGATCTAAAATCTGGGATCTTACCCTGTTTACAAAGTCAAGTTTTCACTCATTAAATTTTACGCCAAAGTACATAATGATAATGTTTCTTGACTTAAAAGTCGCTTCTGTTGATGTTTTTACCCACTGGCCACGAATTCCTTCACATTGCTTACGGAAACCTGTGTAGGGAGTACGGCTTCTCACACAAACAGGCTTCATGAGTCAAAAGCGAGTGAATTTCGCACTCAGTTAGCTTCCAATTTTTAAACTTTCTCTAATCCTTGTGGCATTTGAACATCGCACAGCTGCGACCTGAACTTCCCTGATAATTATATCCCAATTATTAAAATAAATCTGCATATACTGGTCAAATTAGACAAAAAATCGAGGAATGTACATAACGCGCTACTGACTTGTGTACTATAAAAGTTGGAGCGCCCACCCCACTATGTCGAACTGTGTCGAACAGTCTGCTGCCCTCTTGCGTTGTGAAATTGGTCTATAGGACTGTCTGTATGACTGACGATTCCATAGGAAATGATTATCGTGGCGGGTGAGGGGGGGACGACGTGAGGCAATCATTAACAAATGAACGACAGCAGAAAGGACCCCCCCCCCCAAAAAAAAAAAAAAAACAAAAACAAAAACAAAAACAAAAACAAAAACAAAAAACAAAAACAAAAACAAAAAAACCCAATATATATAATTCAAGGAACAATGAAGAAATAAAGAAAGACAGAAGGATTAAGAGAAAGAGAAAACGGAGAAAAATCTCGAAGAGGAATACGAAGCCTGTGCGCATGAGCATGGCCGTACGCATCGGGGGGGGGGGGGGGGGGCAGGGTGGCAGTTGCCCCCCCCCCCCCCCCCCGAAATTTTGAAAACTTACATTTATCCTGAAAAATTTCAATAAATCCACGAAAGATGTGTGCACCAAATCCTGTACTTTCACTTTTAAAATGCAAAAGCGCCCGGGTGACCAGCTCGGTCACTTCGCTCCTTTGCTTTTGAGCTTCTTCTAAAATTTTTACGCATTCCCCTCCACCGGAAAAAATTTCAGCGTACAGCCCTGCGCATGAGAGAGAGAGGGAGAGAATGGGGAGAAAGAATGATGAGGAGGAAAGAGTTACATAGTAGAGGATCAAAAAAGGAAGAAAGAATAACTAAGTTGTTGGAATGAATTTAATCAGGAAAAAAAAATTCAGGAGATGATTAAGCCTATTCCCATTAGGATTTCCACTTGCAACGTTTCTTTGTACATAATCAACATCAATGGTTTCCCCTTTTTTATTTATGAAGTTGATGTTTGCAGTCGGTTAAACAGGTCTACTTTGTTAAGCCGGAGCTGGATCTTCTATAGCCAAACTAAGTCTTTTTTCCCCTTCTCCCCTGTCATTTCATTATGTCTGCTTTTCGGTTTGTAAACAATGTATCATTCGGGAGGAGGAAATCATGAAAGACGATATGTCATAACACAATTGATGAATTGCCTGTCAATAGTCAGACTCCTCCATTCAGACCATAGGGTTGCCCGGCCTCAACAATTTGACTAAGCACATAACCTTGAAACACGACCGGCCAAAGCCTTTATACTTTTTCTTAGCCCCATATACAAACATGTATGTTAGTTAAAGTCAATATATACCTTGCCCACGCAAACTTGTCGAAACCATTTAACCTTATTGTCCGGGACAAGCTACGCTTGCTCAGGTTGCCCTGACGCTTCTTGACCCTTTGAGGCAGATGGCGTCCTGGCCGAAGCCTTCAATAATTTTCTATATTCCTTTAAAGAGAAAGATGTATATTACTTTAGATATAGAATATTCCTTGACCCTTTTTAAGGGTGATTGCGGCACCCTTATACCCCATTGGCCGGGGCAACCTGAGTTGTTTTAGGTTGCCCTGGTGCTCCTTGACCCTTTGGGACAGGTGGTGGCCCTGCCAGAGCCTTCAATAATTTTCTATATTCCTTTAAAGAGAAAGATGTATATTCAGTCATTATAGAATATTCCTTGGCCCTTTTTAAAGGTGACTGCGCCACCCTCATACCCTATTGGCCGGGGCAAGCTAAGTTGTTTTAGGTTGCCCCGATGCTCCTTGACATTTTGGGACAGGTGGTGGCCTGGCCAAAGCCTTCAATCATTTCCTATATTCCTTAAAAGAGAAAGATGTATATTACTTTAGATATAGAATATTCCTTGACCCTTTTTAAAGGTGACTGCGGCACCCTTATACCCTATTGGCCGGGGCAAGCTGAGTTGTTTTAGGTTGCCCAGATGCTCGTTGACACTTTGGGACAGGTGATGGCCCGGCCAAAGCCTTCAATCATTTTCTATATTCCTTAAAAGAGAAAGATGTATATTCCGTCAATATAAAATATTCCTTGGCCCTTTTTAAAGGTGACTGCGCCACCCTCATACCCTATTGGCCGGGGCAAGCTGAGTTGTTTTAGGTTGCCCCGATGCTCCTTGACATTTTGGGACAGGTGATGGCCTGGCCAAAGCCTTCAATTATTTTCTATATTCCTTAAAAGAGAAAGATGTATATTACTTTAGATATAGAATGTTCCTTGATCCTTTTTGAGGGTGATTGCGGCACCCTCATACCCTATTGGCCGGGGCAAGCTGAGTTGTTTTAGGTTGCCCTGATGCTCCTTGACCCTTTGGGACAGGTGGTGGCCCGGCAAAAGCCTTCAATCATTTTCTATATTCCTTAAAAGAGAAAGATGTATATTACTTTAGATATAGAATATTCCTTGATCCTTTTTGAGGGTGATTCCGGCACCCTTATACCCTATTGGCCGGGGCAAGCTGAGTTGTTTTAGGTTGCCCCGATGCTCCTTGACATTTTGGGACAGGTGGTGGCCTGGCCAAAGCCTTCAATTATTTTCTATATTCCTTAAAAGAGAAAGATGTATATTACTTTAGATATAGAATGTTCCTTGATCCTTTTTGAGGGTGATTGCGGCACCCTCATACCCTATTGGCCGGGGCAAGCTGAGTTGTTTTAGGTTGCCCTGATGCTCCTTGACCCTTTGGGACAGGTGGTGGCCCGGCAAAAGCCTTCAATCATTTTCTATATTCCTTAAAAGAGAAAGATGTATATTACTTTAGATATAGAATATTCCTTGATCCTTTTTGAGGGTGATTCCGGCACCCTTATACCCTATTGGCCGGGGCAAGCTGAGTTGTTTTAGGTTGCCCCGATGCTCCTTGACATTTTGGGACAGGTGGTGGCCCGGCCAAAGCCTTCAATCATTTTCTACATTCCTTAAGAGAAAGATGTATATTACGTCAATATAGAATATTCCTTGACCCTTTTTAAAGGTGACTGCGGCACCCTTATACCCTATTGGCCGGGGCAAGCTGAGTTGTTTTAGGTTGCCCCGATGCTCCTTGACACTTTGGGACAGGTGGTGGCCCGGCCAAAGCCTTCAATCATTTTCTATATTCCTTAAAAGAGAAAGATGTATATTACTTTAGATATAGAATATTCCTTGACCCTTTTTAAGGGTGATTGTGGCACCCTTATACCCCATTGGCCGGTGCAACCTGAGTTGTTTTAGGTTGCCCTGGTGCTCCTTGACCCTTTGGGACAGGTGGTGGCCCTGCCAGAGCCTTCAATAATTTTCTATATTCCTTTAAAGAGAAAGATGTATATTCGGTCAATATAGAATATTCCTTGGCCCTTTTTAAAGGTGACTGCGCCACCCTCATACCCTATTGGCCGGGGCAAGCTGAGTTGTTTTAGGTTGCCCCGATGCTCCTTGACATTTTGGGACAGGTGGTGGCCTGGCCAAAGCCTTCAATCATTTTTTATATTCCTTAAAAGAGTAAGATGTATATTACTTTAGATATAGAATATTCCTTAACCCTTTTTAAAGGTGACTGGGGCACCCTTATATCCTATTGGCCGGGGCAAGCTGAGTTGTTTTAGGTTGCCCTGATGCTCCTTGACCCTTTGGGACTGGTGGTGGCCCGGCCAAAGTCTTCAATCATTTTCTATATTCCTTAAAAGAGAAAGATGTATATTACTGTAGATACAGAATATTCCTTGATCCTTTTTGAGGGTGATTGCGGCACCCTTATACCCTATTGGCCGGGGCAAGCTGAGTTGTTTTAGGTTGCCCCGATGCTCCTTGACCCTTTGGGACAGGTGGTGGCCCGGCCAAAGCCTTCAATCATTTTCTATATTCCTTAAAAGAGAAAGATGTATATTCCGTCAATATAGAATATTCCTTGGCCCTTTTAAAGGTGACTGCGGCACCCTTATACCCTATTGGCCGGGGCAAGCTGAGTTGTTTTAGGTTGCCCCGATGCTCCTTGACCCCTTGCGGCAGGTGGTGGCCCGGCCAATGCCTTCAATCATTTTCTATATTCCTTAAAAGAGAAAGATGTATATTACTTTAGATATAGAATTTTCTTTGATCCTTTTTGAGGGTGATTGCGGCACCCTTATACCCTATTGGCCGGGGCAAGCTGAGTTGTTTTAGGTTGCCCTGATGCTCCTTGACCCTTTGGGACTGGTGGTGGCCCGGCCAAAGCCTTCAATCATTTTCTATATTCCTTAAAAGAGTAAGATGTATATTACTTTAGATATAGAATATTCCTTAACCCTTTTTAAAGGTGACTGCGGGACCCTTATATCCTATTGGCCGGGGCAAGCTGAGTTGTTTTAGGTTGCCCTGATGCTCCTTGACCCTTTGGGACTGGTGGTGGCCCGGCCAAAGCCTTCAATCATTTTCTATATTCCTTAAAAGAGAAAGATGTATATTCGGTCATTATAGAATATTCCTTGACCCTTTTTAAAGGTGACTGCGGCACCCTTATACCCTATTGGCCAGGGCAAGCTGAGTTGTTTTAAGTTGCCCCGATGCTCCTTGACACTTTGGGACAGGTGGTGGCCCGGCCAAAGCCTTCAATCATTTTCTATATTCCTCAAAAGAGAAAGATGTATATTACGTCAATATAGAATATTCCTTGACCCTTTTTAAAGGTGATTGCGGCACCCTTATACCCTATTGGCCGGGGCAAGCTGAGTTGTTTAAGGTTGCCCCGATGCTCCTTGACACTTTGGGACAGGTGGTGGCCCGGCCAAAGCCTTCAATCATTTTCTATATTCCTTAAAAGAGAAAGATGTATATTCCGTCAATATAGAATATTCCTTGGCCCTTTTAAAGGTGACTGCGACACCCTTATACCCTATTGGCCGGGGCAAGCTGAGTTGTTTTAGGTTGCCCCGATGCTCCTTGACACTTTGGGACAGGTGGTGGCCCGGCCAAAGCCTTCAATCATTTTCTATATTCCTTAAAAGAGAAAGATGTATATTCCGTCAATATAGAATATTCCTTGGCCCTTTTAAAGGTGACTGCGGCACCCTTATACCCTATTGGCCGGGGCAAGCTGAGTTGTTTTAGGTTGCCCCGATGCTCCTTGACCCCTTGGGGCAGGTGGTGGCCCGGCCAATGCCTTCAATCATTTTCTATATTCCTTAAATGAGAAAGTTGTATATTACGTCAATATAGAATATTCCTTGGTCCTTTTTGAGGGTGATTGCGGCACCCTTATACCCTATTGGCCGGGGCAAGCTGAGTTGTTTTAGGTTGCCCCGATGCTCCTTGACCCTTTGGGACAGATGGTGGCCCGGCCAGAGCCTTCAGTCATTTTCTATATCCCTTAAAAGAGAAATATGTATATTCCGTCAATATAGAATATTCCTTTTCCCTTTTTGAGGGTGATTGCGGCACCCTTATACCCCATTGGCCGGGGCAACCTGAGTTGTTTTAGGTTGCCCTGATGCTGCTTGACCCTTTGGGACTGGTGGTGGCCCGGCCAAAGCCTTCAATCATTTTCTATATTCCTTAAAAGAGAAAGTTGTATATTACGTCAATATAGAATATTCCTTGGTCCTTTTTGAGGGTGATTGCGGCACCCTTATACCCTATTGGCCGGGGCAAGTTGAGTTGTTTTAGGTTGCCCCGATGCTCCTTGACCCTTTGGGACAGATGGTGGCCCGGCCAGAGCCTTCAGTCATTTTCTATATCCCTTAAAAGAGAAATATGTATATTCCGTCAATATAGAATATTCCTTTTCCCTTTTTGAGGGTGATTGCGGCACCCTTATACCCCATTGGCCGGGGCAACCTGAGTTGTTTTAGGTTGCCCTGATCCTGCTTGACCCTTTGGGACTGGTGGTGGCCCGGCCAAAGCCTTCAATCATTTTCTATATTCCTTAAAAGAGTAAGATGTATATTACTTTAGATATAGAACATTCCTTAACCCTTTTTAAAGGTGACTGCGGCACCCTTATACCCTATTGGCCGGGGCAAGCTGAGTTGTGTTAGGTTGCCCTGATGCTCCTTGACCCTTTGGGACTGGTGGTGGCCCGGCCAAAGCCTTCAATAATTTTCTATATTCCTTTAAAGAGAAAGATGTATATTACTTTAGATATAGAATATTCCTTGACCCCTTTTAAGGGTGATTGCGGCACCCTTATACCCCATTGGCCGGGGCAAGCTGAGTTGTTTTAGGTTGCCCTGGTGCTCCTTGACCCTTTGGGACAGGTGGTGGCCCTGCCAGAGCCTTCAATCATTTTCTGTATTCCTTAAAAGAGAAAGATGTATATTCGGTCAATATAGAATATTCCTTGGCCCTTTTTAAAGGTGACTGCGCCACCCTCATACCCTATTGGCCGGGGCAAGCTGAGTTGCTTTAGGTTGCCCCGATGCTCCTTGACATTTTGGGACAGGTGGTGGCCTGGCCAAAGCCGTCAATCATTTTCTATATTCCTTAAAAGAGAAAGATGTATATTCGGTCATTATAGAATATTCCTTGACCCTTTTTAAAGGTGACTGCGGCACCCTTATACCCTATTGGCCGGGGCAAGCTGAGTTGTTTTAGGTTGCCCCGATGCTCCTTGACACTTTGGGACAGGTGGTGGCCCGGCCAAAGCCTTCAATCATTTTCTATATTCCTCAAAAGAGAAAGATGTATATTACGTCAATATAGAATATTCCTTGACCCTTTTTAAAGGTGATTGCGGCACCCTTATACCCTATTGGCCGGGGCAAGCTGAGTTGTTTTAGGTTGCCCCGATGCTCCTTGACACTTTGGGACAGGTGGTGGCCCGGCCAAAGCCTTCAATCATTTTCTATATTCCTTAAAAGAGAAAGATGTATATTCCGTCAATATAGAATATTCCTTGGCCCTTTTAAAGGTGACTGCGACACCCTTATACCCTATTGGCCGGGGCAAGCTGAGTTGTTTTAGGTTGCCCCGATGCTCCTTGACACTTTGGGACAGGTGGTGGCCCGGCCAAAGCCTTCAATCATTTTCTATATTCCTTAAAAGAGAAAGATGTATATTCCGTCAATATAGAATATTCCTTGGCCCTTTTAAAGGTGACTGCGGCACCCTTATACCCTATTGGCCGGGGCAAGCTGAGTTGTTTTAGGTTGCCCCGATGCTCCTTGACCCCTTGGGGCAGGTGGTGGCCCGGCCAATGCCTTCAATCATTTTCTATATTCCTTAAAAGAGAAAGTTGTATATTACGTCAATATAGAATATTCCTTGGTCCTTTTTGAGGGTGATTGCGGCACCCTTATACCCTATTGGCCGGGGCAAGTTGAGTTGTTTTAGGTTGCCCCGATGCTCCTTGACCCTTTGGGACAGATGGTGGCCCGGCCAGAGCCTTCAGTCATTTTCTATATCCCTTAAAAGAGAAATATGTATATTCCGTCAATATAGAATATTCCTTTTCCCTTTTTGAGGGTGATTGCGGCACCCTTATACCCCATTGGCCGGGGCAACCTGAGTTGTTTTAGGTTGCCCTGATGCTGCTTGACCCTTTGGGACTGGTGGTGGCCCGGCCAAAGCCTTCAATCATTTTCTATATTCCTTAAAAGAGTAAGATGTATATTACTTTAGATATAGAACATTCCTTAACCCTTTTTAAAGGTGACTGCGGCACCCTTATACCCTATTGGCCGGGGCAAGCTGAGTTGTTTTAGGTTGCCCTGATGCTCCTTGACCCTTTGGGACTGGTGGTGGCCCGGCCAAAGCCTTCAATCATTTTCTATATTCCTTTAAAGAGAAAGATGTATATTACTTTAGATATAGAATATTCCTTGACCCCTTTTAAGGGTGATTGCGGCACCCTTATACCCCATTGGCCGGGGCAAGCTGAGTTGTTTTAGGTTGCCCTGGTGCTCCTTGACCCTTTGGGACAGGTGGTGGCCCTGCCAGAGCCTTCAATCATTTTCTGTATTCCTTAAAAGAGAAAGATGTATATGCGGTCAATATAGAATATTCCTTGGCCCTTTTTAAAGGTGACTGCGCCACCCTCATACCCTATTGGCCGGGGCAAGCTGAGTTGCTTTAGGTTGCCCCGATGCTCCTTGACATTTTGGGACAGGTGGTGGCCTGGCCAAAGCCGTCAATCATTTTCTATATTCCTTAAAAGAGAAAGATGTATATTCGGTCATTATAGAATATTCCTTGACCCTTTTTAAAGGTGACTGCGGCACCCTTATACCCTATTGGCCGGGGCAAGCTGAGTTGTTTTAGGTTGCCCCGATGCTCCTTGACACTTTGGGACAGGTGGTGGCCCGGCCAAAGCCTTCAATCATTTTCTATATTCCTCAAAAGAGAAAGATGTATATTACGTCAATATAGAATATTCCTTGACCCTTTTTAAAGGTGATTGTGGCACCCTTATACCCTATTGGCCGGGGCAAGCTGAGTTGTTTTAGGTTGCCCCGATGCTCCTTGACACTTTGGGACAGGTGGTGGCCCGGCCAAAGCCTTCAATCATTTTCTATATTCCTTAAAAGAGAAAGATGTATATTCCGTCAATATAGAATATTCCTTGGCCCTTTTAAAGGTGACTGCGACACCCTTATACCCTATTGGCCGGGGCAAGCTGAGTTGTTTTAGGTTGCCCCGATGCTCCTTGACACTTTGGGACAGGTGGTGGCCCGGCCAAAGAATTCAATCATTTTCTATATTCCTTAAAAGAGAAAGATGTATATTCCGTCAATATAGAATATTCCTTGGCCCTTTTAAAGGTGACTGCGGCACCCTTATACCCTATTGGCCGGGGCAAGCTGAGTTGTTTTAGGTTGCCCCGATGCTCCTTGACCCCTTGGGGCAGGTGGTGGCCCGGCCAATGCCTTCAATCATTTTCTATATTCCTTAAAAGAGAAAGTTGTATATTACGTCAATATAGAATATTCCTTGGTCCTTTTTGAGGGTGATTGCGGCACCCTTATACCCTATTGGCCGGGGCAAGTTGAGTTGTTTTAGGTTGCCCCGATGCTCCTTGACCCTTTGGGACAGATGGTGGCCCGGCCAGAGCCTTCAGTCATTTTCTATATCCCTTAAAAGAGAAATATGTATATTCCGTCAATATAGAATATTCCTTTTCCCTTTTTGAGGGTGATTGCGGCACCCTTATACCCCATTGGCCGGGGCAACCTGAGTTGTTTTAGGTTGCCCTGATGCTGCTTGACCCTTTGGGACTGGTGGTGGCCCGGCCAAAGCCTTCAATAATTTTCTATATTCCTTAAAAGAGTAAGATGTATATTACTTTAGATATAGAATATTCCTTAACCCTTTTTAAAGGTGACTGCGGCACCCTTATACCCTATTGGCCGGGGCAAGCTGAGTTGTTTTAGGTTGCCCTGATGCTCCTTGACCCTTTGGGACTGGTGGTGGCCCGGCCAAAGCCTTCAATAATTTTCTATATTCCTTTAAAGAGAAAGATGTATATTACTTTAGATATAGAATATTCCTTGACCCCTTTTAAGGGTGATTGCGGCACCCTTATACCCATTGGCCGGGGCAAGCTGAGTTGTTTTAGGTTGCCCTGGTGCTCCTTGACCCTTTGGGACAGGTGGTGGCCCTGCCAGAGCCTTCAATCATTTTCTGTATTCCTTAAAAGAGAAAGATGTATATGCGGTCAATATAGAATATTCCTTGGCCCTTTTTAAAGGTGACTGCGCCACCCTCATACCCTATTGGCCGGGGCAAGCTGAGTTGCTTTAGGTTGCCCCGATGCTCCTTGACATTTTGGGACAGGTGGTGGCCTGGCCAAAGCCGTCAATCATTTTCTATATTCCTTAAAAGAGAAAGATGTATATTCGGTCATTATAGAATATTCCTTGACCCTTTTTAAAGGTGACTGCGGCACCCTTATACCCTATTGGCCGGGGCAAGCTGAGTTGTTTTAGGTTGCCCCGATGCTCCTTGACACTTTGGGACAGGTGGTGGCCCGGCCAAAGCCTTCAATCATTTTCTATATTCCTCAAAAGAGAAAGATGTATATTACGTCAATATAGAATATTCCTTGACCCTTTTTAAAGGTGATTGCGGCACCCTTATACCCTATTGGCCGGGGCAAGCTGAGTTGTTTTAGGTTGCCCCGATGCTCCTTGACACTTTGGGACAGGTGGTGGCCCGGCCAAAGCCTTCAATCATTTTCTATATTCCTTAAAAGAGAAAGATGTATATTCCGTCAATATAGAATATTCCTTGGCCCTTTTAAAGGTGACTGCGACACCCTTATACCCTATTGGCCGGGGCAAGCTGAGTTGTTTTAGGTTGCCCCGATGCTCCTTGACACTTTGGGACAGGTGGTGGCCCGGCCAAAGCCTTCAATCATTTTCTATATTCCTTAAAAGAGAAAGATGTATATTCCGTCAATATAGAATATTCCTTGGCCCTTTTAAAGGTGACTGCGGCACCCTTATACCCTATTGGCCGGGGCAAGCTGAGTTGTTTTAAGTTGCCCCGATGCTCCTTGACCCCTTGGGGCAGGTGGTGGCCCGGCCAAAGCCTTCAATCATTTTCTATATTCCTTAAAAGAGAAAGTTGTATATTACGTCAATATAGAATATTCCTTGGTCCTTTTTGAGGGTGATTGCGGCACCCTTATACCCTATTGGCCGGGGCAAGTTGAGTTGTTTTAGGTTGCCCCGATGCTCCTTGACCCTTTGGGACAGATGGTGGCCCGGCCAGAGCCTTCAGTCATTTTCTATATCCCTTAAAAGAGAAATATGTATATTCCGTCAATATAGAATATTCCTTTTCCCTTTTTGAGGGTGATTGCGGCACCCTTATACCCCATTGGCCGGGGCAACCTGAGTTGTTTTAGGTTGCCCTGATGCTGCTTGACCCTTTGGGACTGGTGGTGGCCCGGCCAAAGCCTTCAATCATTTTCTATATTCCTTAAAAGAGTAAGATGTATATTACTTTAGATATAGAACATTCCTTAACCCTTTTTAAAGGTGACTGCGGCACCCTTATACCCTATTGGCCGGGGCAAGCTGAGTTGTTTTAGGTTGCCCTGATGCTCCTTGACCCTTTGGGACTGGTGGTGGCCCGGCCAAAGCCTTCAATAATTTTCTATATTCCTTTAAAGAGAAAGATGTATATTACTTTAGATATAGAATATTCCTTGACCCCTTTTAAGGGTGATTGCGGCACCCTTATACCCCATTGGCCGGGGCAAGCTGAGTTGTTTTAGGTTGCCCTGGTGCTCCTTGACCCTTTGGGACAGGTGGTGGCCCTGCCAGAGCCTTCAATCATTTTCTGTATTCCTTAAAAGAGAAAGATGTATATGCGGTCAATATAGAATATTCCTTGGCCCTTTTTAAAGGTGACTGCGCCACCCTCATACCCTATTGGCCGGGGCAAGCTGAGTTGCTTTAGGTTGCCCCGATGCTCCTTGACATTTTGGGACAGGTGGTGGCCCTGGCCAAAGCCGTCAATCATTTTCTATATTCCTTAAAAGAGAAAGATGTATATTCGGTCATTATAGAATATTCCTTGACCCTTTTTAAAGGTGACTGCGGCACCCTTATACCCTATTGGCCGGGGCAAGCTGAGTTGTTTTAGGTTGCCCCGATGCTCCTTGACACTTTGGGACAGGTGGTGGCCCGGCCAAAGCCTTCAATCATTTTCTATATTCCTCAAAAGAGAAAGATGTATATTACGTCAATATAGAATATTCCTTGACCCTTTTTAAAGGTGATTGCGGCACCCTTATACCCTATTGGCCGGGGCAAGCTGAGTTGTTTTAGGTTGCCCCGATGCTCCTTGACACTTTGGGACAGGTGGTGGCCCGGCCAAAGCCTTCAATCATTTTCTATATTCCTTTAAAGAGAAAGATGTATATTCCGTCAATATAGAATATTCCTTGGCCCTTTTAAAGGTGACTGCGACACCCTTATACCCTATTGGCCGGGGCAAGCTGAGTTGTTTTAGGTTGCCCCGATGCTCCTTGACACTTTGGGACAGGTGGTGGCCCGGCCAAAGCCTTCAATCATTTTCTATATTCCTTAAAAGAGAAAGATGTATATTCCGTCAATATAGAATATTCCTTGGCCCTTTTAAAGGTGACTGCGGCACCCTTATACCCTATTGGCCGGGGCAAGCTGAGTTGTTTTAGGTTGCCCCGATGCTCCTTGACCCCTTGGGGCAGGTGGTGGCCCGGCCAATGCCTTCAATCATTTTCTATATTCCTTAAAAGAGAAAGATGTATATTACGTCAATATAGAATATTCCTTGGTCCTTTTTGAGGGTGATTGCGGCACCCTTATACCCTATTGGCCGGGGCAAGTTGAGTTGTTTTAGGTTGCCCCGATGCTCCTTGACCCTTTGGGACAGGTGGTGGCCCGGCCAGAGCCTTCAGTCATTTTCTATATTCCTTAAAAGAGAAAGATGTATATTACTTTAGATATAGAATATTCCTTAACCCTTTTTAAAGGTGACTGCGGCACCCTTATACCCTATTGGCCGGGGCAAGCTGAGTTGTTTTAGGTTGCCCTGATGCTCCTTGACCCTTTGGGACTGGTGGTGGCCCGGCCAAAGCCTTCAATAATTTTCTATATTCCTTTAAAGAGAAAGATGTATATTACTTTAGATATAGAATATTCCTTGACCCTTTTAAGGGTGATTGCGGCACCCTTATACCCTATTGGCCGGGGCAAGCTGAGTTGTTTTAGGTTGCCCCGATGCTCCTTGACACTTTGGGACAGGTGGTGGCCCGGCCAAAGCCTTCAATCATTTTCTATATTCCTTAAAGAGAAAGATGTATATTCCGTCAATATAGAATATTCCTTGGCCCTTTTAAAGGTGACTGCGACACCCTTATACCCTATTGGCCGGGGCAAGCTGAGTTGTTTTAGGTTGCCCCGATGCTCCTTGACACTTTGGGACAGGTGGTGGCCCGGCCAAAGCCTTCAATCATTTTCTATATTCCTTAAAAGAGAAAGATGTATATTCCGTCAATATAGAATATTCCTTGGCCCTTTTAAAGGTGACTGCGGCACCCTTATACCCTATTGGCCGGGGCAAGCTGAGTTGTTTTAGGTTGCCCCGATGCTCCTTGACCCCTTGGGCAGGTGGTGGCCCGGCCAATGCCTTCAATCATTTTCTATATTCCTTAAAAGAGAAAGTTGTATATTACGTCAATATAGAATATTCCTTGGTCCTTTTTGAGGGTGATTGCGGCACCCTTATACCCTATTGGCCGGGGCAAGTTGAGTTGTTTTAGGTTGCCCCGATGCTCCTTGACCCTTTGGGACAGATGGTGGCCCGGCCAGAGCCTTCAGTCATTTTCTATATCCCTTAAAAGAGAAATATGTATATTCCGTCAATATAGAATATTCCTTTTCCCTTTTTGAGGGTGATTGCGGCACCCTTATACCCCATTGGCCGGGGCAACCTGAGTTGTTTTAGGTTGCCCTGATGCTGCTTGACCCTTTGGGACTGGTGGTGGCCCGGCCAAAGCCTTCAATCATTTTCTATATTCCTTAAAAGAGTAAGATGTATATTACTTTAGATATAGAATATTTCTTAACCCTTTTTAAAGGTGACTGCGGCACCCTTATACCCTATTGGCCGGGGCAAGCTGAGTTGTTTTAGGTTGCCCTGATGCTCCTTGACCCTTTGGGACTGGTGGTGGCCCGGCCAAAGCCTTCAATAATTTTCTATCTTCCTTTAAAGAGAAAGATGTATATTACTTTAGATATAGAATATTCCTTGACCCCTTTTAAGGGTGATTGCGGCACCCTTATACCCTATTGGCCGGGGCAAGCTGAGTTGTTTTAGGTTGCCCCGATGCTCCTTGACACTTTGGGACAGGTGGTGGCCCGGCCAAAGCCTTCAATCATTTTCTATATTCCTTAAAAGAGAAAGATGTATATTCCGTCAATATAGAATATTCCTTGGCCCTTTTAAAGGTGACTGCGACACCCTTATACCCTATTGGCCGGGGCAAGCTGAGTTGTTTTAGGTTGCCCCGATGCTCCTTGACACTTTGGGACAGGTGGTGGCCCGGCCAAAGCCTTCAATCATTTTCTATATTCCTTAAAAGAGAAAGATGTATATTCCGTCAATATAGAATATTCCTTGGCCCTTTTAAAGGTGACTGCGGCACCCTTATACCCTATTGGCCGGGGCAAGCTGAGTTGTTTTAGGTTGCCCCGATGCTCCTTGACCCCTTGGGGCAGGTGGTGGCCCGGCCAATGCCTTCAATCATTTTCTATATTCCTTAAAAGAGAAAGTTGTATATTACGTCAATATAGAATATTCCTTGGTCCTTTTTGAGGGTGATTGCGGCACCCTTATACCCTATTGGCCGGGGCAAGTTGAGTTGTTTTAGGTTGCCCCGATGCTCCTTGACCCTTTGGGACAGATGGTGGCCCGGCCAGAGCCTTCAGTCATTTTCTATATCCCTTAAAAGAGAAATATGTATATTCCGTCAATATAGAATATTCCTTTTCCCTTTTTGAGGGTGATTGCGGCACCCTTATACCCCATTGGCCGGGGCAACCTGAGTTGTTTTAGGTTGCCCTGATGCTGCTTGACCCTTTGGGACTGGTGGTGGCCCGGCCAAAGCCTTCAATCATTTTCTATATTCCTTAAAAGAGTAAGATGTATATTACTTTAGATATAGAATATTTCTTAACCCTTTTTAAAGGTGACTGCGGCACCCTTATACCCTATTGGCCGGGGCAAGCTGAGTTGTTTTAGGTTGCCCTGATGCTCCTTGACCCTTTGGGACTGGTGGTGGCCCGGCCAAAGCCTTCAATAATTTTCTATCTTCCTTTAAAGAGAAAGATGTATATTACTTTAGATATAGAATATTCCTTGACCCCTTTTAAGGGTGATTGCGGCACCCTTATACCCCATTGGCCGGGGCAAGCTGAGTTGTTTTAGGTTGCCCTGGTGCTCCTTGACCCTTTGGGACAGGTGGTGGCCCTGCCAGAGCCTTCAATCATTTTCTGTATTCCTTAAAAGAGAAAGATGTATATGCGGTCAATATAGAATATTCCTTGGCCCTTTTTAAAGGTGACTGCGCCACCCTCATACCCTATTGGCCGGGGCAAGCTGAGTTGCTTTAGGTTGCCCCGATGCTCCTTGACATTTTGGGACAGGTGGTGGCCTGGCCAAAGCCGTCAATCATTTTCTATATTCCTTAAAAGAGAAAGATGTATATTCGGTCATTATAGAATATTCCTTGACCCTTTTTAAAGGTGACTGCGGCACCCTTATACCCTATTGGCCGGGGCAAGCTGAGTTGTTTTAGGTTGCCCCGATGCTCCTTGACACTTTGGGACAGGTGGTGGCCCGGCCAAAGCCTTCAATCATTTTCTATATTCCTCAAAAGAGAAAGATGTATATTACGTCAATATAGAATATTCCTTGACCCTTTTTAAAGGTGATTGCGGCACCCTTATACCCTATTGGCCGGGGCAAGCTGAGTTGTTTTAGGTTGCCCCGATGCTCCTTGACACTTTGGGGACAGGTGGTGGCCCGGCCAAAGCCTTCAATCATTTTCTATATTCCTTAAAAGAGAAAGATGTATATTCCGTCAATATAGAATATTCCTTGGCCCTTTTAAAGGTGACTGCGGCACCCTTATACCCTATTGGCCGGGGCAAGCTGAGTTGTTTTAGGTTGCCCCGATGCTCCTTGACCCCTTGGGGCAGGTGGTGGCCCGGCCAATGCCTTCAATCATTTTCTATATTCCTTAAAAGAGAAAGTTGTATATTACGTCAATATAGAATATTCCTTGGTCCTTTTTGAGGGTGATTGCGGCACCCTTATACCCTATTGGCCGGGGCAAGTTGAGTTGTTTTAGGTTGCCCCGATGCTCCTTGACCCTTTGGGACAGATGGTGGCCCGGCCAGAGCCTTCAGTCATTTTCTATATCCCTTAAAAGAGAAATATGTATATTCCGTCAATATAGAATATTCCTTTTCCCTTTTTGAGGGTGATTGCGGCACCCTTATACCCCATTGGCCGGGGCAACCTGAGTTGTTTTAGGTTGCCCTGATGCTGCTTGACCCTTTGGGACTGGTGGTGGCCCGGCCAAAGCCTTCAATCATTTTCTATATTCCTTAAAAGAGTAAGATGTATATTACTTTAGATATAGAATATTTCTTAACCCTTTTTAAAGGTGACTGCGGCACCCTTATACCCTATTGGCCGGGGCAAGCTGAGTTGTTTTAGGTTGCCCTGATGCTCCTTGACCCTTTGGGACTGGTGGTGGCCCGGCCAAAGCCTTCAATAATTTTCTATCTTCCTTTAAAGAGAAAGATGTATATTACTTTAGATATAGAATATTCCTTGACCCCTTTTAAGGGTGATTGCGGCACCCTTATACCCCATTGGCCGGGGCAAGCTGAGTTGTTTTAGGTTGCCCTGGTGCTCCTTGACCCTTTGGGACAGGTGGTGGCCCTGCCAGAGCCTTCAATCATTTTCTGTATTCCTTAAAAGAGAAAGATGTATATGCGGTCAATATAGAATATTCCTTGGCCCTTTTTAAAGGTGACTGCGCCACCCTCATACCCTATTGGCCGGGGCAAGCTGAGTTGCTTTAGGTTGCCCCGATGCTCCTTGACATTTTGGGACAGGTGGTGGCCTGGCCAAAGCCGTCAATCATTTTCTATATTCCTTAAAAGAGAAAGATGTATATTCGGTCATTATAGAATATTCCTTGACCCTTTTTAAAGGTGACTGCGGCACCCTTATACCCTATTGGCCGGGGCAAGCTGAGTTGTTTTAGGTTGCCCCGATGCTCCTTGACACTTTGGGACAGGTGGTGGCCCGGCCAAAGCCTTCAATCATTTTCTATATTCCTCAAAAGAGAAAGATGTATATTACGTCAATATAGAATATTCCTTGACCCTTTTTAAAGGTGATTGCGGCACCCTTATACCCTATTGGCCGGGGCAAGCTGAGTTGTTTTAGGTTGCCCCGATGCTCCTTGACACTTTGGGACAGGTGGTGGCCCGGCCAAAGCCTTCAATCATTTTCTATATTCCTTAAAAGAGAAAGATGTATATTCCGTCAATATAGAATATTCCTTGGCCCTTTTAAAGGTGACTGCGACACCCTTATACCCTATTGGCCGGGGCAAGCTGAGTTGTTTTAGGTTGCCCCGATGCTCCTTGACACTTTGGGACAGGTGGTGGCCCGGCCAAAGCCTTCAATCATTTTCTATATTCCTTAAAAGAGAAAGATGTATATTCCGTCAATATAGAATATTCCTTGGCCCTTTTAAAGGTGACTGCGGCACCCTTATACCCTATTGGCCGGGGCAAGCTGAGTTGTTTTAGGTTGCCCCGATGCTCCTTGACCCCTTGGGGCAGGTGGTGGCCCGGCCAATGCCTTCAATCATTTTCTATATTCCTTAAAAGAGAAAGTTGTATATTACGTCAATATAAAATATTCCTTGGTCATTTTTGAGGGTGATTGCGGCACCCTTATACCCTATTGGCCGGGGCAAGTTGAGTTGTTTTAGGTTGCCCCGATGCTCCTTGACCCTTTGGGACAGATGGTGGCCCGGCCAGAGCCTTCAGTCATTTTCTATATCCCTTAAAAGAGAAATATGTATATTCCGTCAATATAGAATATTCCTTTTCCCTTTTTGAGGGTGATTGCGGTACCCTTATACCCCATTGGCCGGGGCAACCTGAGTTGTTTTAGGTTGCCCTGATGCTGCTTGACCCTTTGGGACTGGTGGTGGCCCGGCCAAAGCCTTCAATCATTTTCTATATTCCTTAAAAGAGTAAGATGTATATTACTTTAGATATAGAATATTCCTTAACCCTTTTTAAAGGTGACTGCGGCACCCTTATACCCTATTGGCCGGGGCAAGCTGAGTTGTGTTAGGTTGCCCTGATGCTCCTTGACCCTTTGGGACTGGTGGTGGCCCGGCCAAAGCCTTCAATCATTTTCTATATTCCTTTAAAGAGAAAGATGTATATTACTTTAGATATAGAATATTCCTTGACCCCTTTTAAGGGTGATTGCGGCACCCTTATACCCCATTGGCCGGGGCAAGCTGAGTTGTTTTAGGTTGCCCTGGTGCTCCTTGACCCTTTGGGACAGGTGGTGGCCCTGCCAGAGCCTTCAATCATTTTCTGTATTCCTTAAAAGAGAAAGATGTATATTCGGTCAATATAGAATATTCCTTGGCCCTTTTTAAAGGTGACTGCGCCACCCTCATACCCTATTGGCCGGGGCAAGCTGAGTTGCTTTAGGTTGCCCCGATGCTCCTTGACATTTTGGGACAGGTGGTGGCCTGGCCAAAGCCGTCAATCATTTTCTATATTCCTTAAAAGAGAAAGATGTATATTCGGTCATTATAGAATATTCCTTGACCCTTTTTAAAGGTGACTGCGGCACCCTTATACCCTATTGGCCGGGGCAAGCTGAGTTGTTTTAGGTTGCCCCGATGCTCCTTGACACTTTGGGACAGGTGGTGGCCCGGCCAAAGCCTTCAATCATTTTCTATATTCCTCAAAAGAGAAAGATGTATATTACGTCAATATAGAATATTTCTTGGTCCTTTTTGAGGGTGATTGCGGCACCCTTATACCCTATTGGCCGGGGCAAGCTGAGTTGTTTTAGGTTGCCCCGATGCTCCTTGACACTTTGGGACAGGTGGTGGCCCGACCAAAGCCTTCAATCATTTTCTATATTCCTCAAAAGAGAAAGATGTATATTACGTCAATATAGAATATTCCTTGACCCTTTTTAAAGGTGATTGCGGCACCCTTATACCCTATTGGCCGGGGCAAGCTGAGTTGTTTTAGGTTGCCCCGATGCTCCTTGACACTTTGGGACAGGTGGTGGCCCGGCCAAAGCCTTCAATCATTTTCTATATTCCTTAAAAGAGAAAGATGTATATTCCGTCAATATAGAATATTCCTTGGCCCTTTTAAAGGTGACTGCGACACCCTTATACCCTATTGGCCGGGGCAAGCTGAGTTGTTTTAGGTTGCCCCGATGCTCCTTGACACTTTGGGACAGGTGGTGGCCCGGCCAAAGCCTTCAATCATTTTCTATATTCCTTAAAAGAGAAAGATGTATATTCCGTCAATATAGAATATTCCTTGGCCCTTTTAAAGGTGACTGCGACACCCTTATACCCTATTGGCCGGGGCAAGCTGAGTTGTTTTAGGTTGCCCCGATGCTCCTTGACACTTTGGGACAGGTGGTGGCCCGGCCAAAGCCTTCAATCATTTTCTATATTCCTTAAAAGAGAAAGATGTATATTCCGTCAATATAGAATATTCCTTGGCCCTTTTAAAGGTGACTGCGGCACCCTTATACCCTATTGGCCGGGGCAAGCTGAGTTGTTTTAGGTTGCCCCGATGCTCCTTGACCCCTTGGGGCAGGTGGTGGCCCGGCCAATGCCTTCAATCATTTTCTATATTCCTTAAAAGAGAAAGTTGTATATTACGTCAATATAAAATATTCCTTGGTCATTTTTGAGGGTGATTGCGGCACCCTTATACCCTATTGGCCGGGGCAAGTTGAGTTGTTTTAGGTTGCCCCGATGCTCCTTGACCCTTTGGGACAGATGGTGGCCCGGCCAGAGCCTTCAGTCATTTTCTATATCCCTTAAAAGAGAAATATGTATATTCCGTCAATATAGAATATTCCTTTTCCCTTTTTGAGGGTGATTGCGGTACCCTTATACCCCAGTGGCCGGGGCAACCTGAGTTGTTTTAGGTTGCCCTGATGCTGCTTGACCCTTTGGGACTGGTGGTGGCCCGGCCAAAGCCTTCAATCATTTTCTATATTCCTTAAAAGAGTAAGATGTATATTACTTTAGATATAGAATATTCCTTAACCCTTTTTAAAGGTGACTGCGGCACCCTTATACCCTATTGGCCGGGGCAAGCTGAGTTGTGTTAGGTTGCCCTGATGCTCCTTGACCCTTTGGGACTGGTGGTGGCCCGGCCAAAGCCTTCAATAATTTTCTATATTCCTTTAAAGAGAAAGATGTATATTACTTTAGATATAGAATATTCCTTGACCCCTTTTAAGGGTGATTGCGGCACCCTTATACCCCATTGGCCGGGGCAAGCTGAGTTGTTTTAGGTTGCCCTGGTGCTCCTTGACCCTTTGGGACAGGTGGTGGCCCTGCCAGAGCCTTCAATCATTTTCTGTATTCCTTAAAAGAGAAAGATGTATATTCGGTCAATATAGAATATTCCTTGGCCCTTTTTAAAGGTGACTGCGCCACCCTCATACCCTATTGGCCGGGGCAAGCTGAGTTGCTTTAGGTTGCCCCGATGCTCCTTGACATTTTGGGACAGGTGGTGGCCTGGCCAAAGCCGTCAATCATTTTCTATATTCCTTAAAAGAGAAAGATGTATATTCGGTCATTATAGAATATTCCTTGACCCTTTTTAAAGGTGACTGCGGCACCCTTATACCCTATTGGCCGGGGCAAGCTGAGTTGTTTTAGGTTGCCCCGATGCTCTTTGACACTTTGGGACAGGTGGTGGCCCGGCCAAAGCCTTCAATCATTTTCTATATTCCTCAAAAGAGAAAGATGTATATTACGTCAATATAGAATATTTCTTGGTCCTTTTTGAGGGTGATTGCGGCACCCTTATACCCTATTGGCCGGGGCAAGCTGAGTTGTTTAGGTTGCCCCGATGCTCCTTGACACTTTGGGACAGGTGGTGGCCCGACCAAAGCCTTCAATCATTTTCTATATTCCTCAAAAGAGAAAGATGTATATTACGTCAATATAGAATATTCCTTGACCCTTTTAAAGGTGATTGCGGCACCCTTATACCCTATTGGCCGGGGCAAGCTGAGTTGTTTTAGGTTGCCCCGATGCTCCTTGACACTTTGGGACAGGTGGTGGCCCGGCCAAAGCCTTCAATCATTTTCTATATTCCTTAAAAGAGAAAGATGTATATTCCGTCAATATAGAATATTCCTTGGCCCTTTTAAAGGTGACTGCGACACCCTTATACCCTATTGGCCGGGGCAAGCTGAGTTGTTTTAGGTTGCCCCGATGCTCCTTGACACTTTGGGACAGGTGGTGGCCCGGCCAAAGCCTTCAATCATTTTCTATATTCCTTAAAAGAGAAAGATGTATATTCCGTCAATATAGAATATTCCTTGGCCCTTTTAAAGGTGACTGCGGCACCCTTATACCCTATTGGCCGGGGCAAGCTGAGTTGTTTTAGGTTGCCCCGATGCTCCTTGACCCCTTGGGGCAGGTGGTGGCCCGGCCAATGCCTTCAATCATTTTCTATATTCCTTAAAAGAGAAAGTTGTATATTACGTCAATATAGAATATTCCTTGGTCATTTTTGAGGGTGATTGCGGCACCCTTATACCCTATTGGCCGGGGCAAGTTGAGTTGTTTTAGGTTGCCCCGATGCTCCTTGACCCTTTGGGACAGATGGTGGCCCGGCCAGAGCCTTCAGTCATTTTCTATATCCCTTAAAAGAGAAATATGTATATTCCGTCAATATAGAATATTCCTTTTCCCTTTTTGAGGGTGATTGCGGTACCCTTATACCCCATTGGCCGGGGCAACCTGAGTTGTTTTAGGTTGCCCTGATGCTGCTTGACCCTTTGGGACTGGTGGTGGCCCGGCCAAAGCCTTCAATCATTTTCTATATTCCTTAAAAGAGTAAGATGTATATTACTTTAGATATAGAATATTCCTTAACCCTTTTTAAAGGTGACTGCGGCACCCTTATACCCTATTGGCCGGGGCAAGCTGAGTTGTGTTAGGTTGCCCTGATGCTCCTTGACCCTTTGGGACTGGTGGTGGCCCGGCCAAAGCCTTCAATAATTTTCTATATTCCTTTAAAGAGAAAGATGTATATTACTTTAGATATAGAATATTCCTTGACCCCTTTTAAGGGTGATTGCGGCACCCTTATACCCCATTGGCCGGGGCAAGCTGAGTTGTTTTAGGTTGCCCTGGTGCTCCTTGACCCTTTGGGACAGGTGGTGGCCCTGCCAGAGCCTTCAATCATTTTCTGTATTCCTTAAAAGAGAAAGATGTATATTCGGTCAATATAGAATATTCCTTGGCCCTTTTTAAAGGTGACTGCGCCACCCTCATACCCTATTGGCCGGGGCAAGCTGAGTTGCTTTAGGTTGCCCCGATGCTCCTTGACATTTTGGGACAGGTGGTGGCCTGGCCAAAGCCTTCAATCATTTTCTATATTCCTTAAAAGAGAAAGATGTATATTCGGTCATTATAGAATATTCCTTGACCCTTTTTAAAGGTGACTGCGGCACCCTTATACCCTATTGGCCGGGGCAAGCTGAGTTGTTTTAGGTTGCCCCGATGCTCCTTGACACTTTGGGACAGGTGGTGGCCCGGCCAAAGCCTTCAATCATTTTCTATATTCCTCAAAAGAGAAAGATGTATATTACGTCAATATAGAATATTCCTTGGTCCTTTTTGAGGGTGATTGCGGCACCCTTATACCCTATTGGCCGGGGCAAGCTGAGTTGTTTTAGGTTGCCCCGATGCTCCTTGACACTTTGGGACAGGTGGTGGCCCGGCCAAAGCCTTCAATCATTTTCTATATTCCTTAAAAGAGAAAGATGTATATTCCGTCAATATAGAATATTCCTTGGCCCTTTTAAAGGTGACTGCGCCACCCTTATACCCTATTGGCCGGGGCAAGCTGAGTTGTTTTAGGTTGCCCCGATGCTCCTTGACACTTTGGGACAGGTGGTGGCCCGGCCAAAGCCTTCAATCATTTTCTATATTCCTCAAAAGAGAAAGATGTATATTCCGTCAATATAGAATATTCCTTGGCCCTTTTGAAGGTGACTGCGGCACCCTTATACCCTATTGGCCGGGGCAAGCTGAGTTGTTTTAGGTTGCCCCGATGCTCCTTGACCCCTTGGGGCAGGTGGTGGCCCGGCCAATGCCTTCAATCATTTTCTATATTCCTTAAAAGAGAAAGTTGTATATTACGTCAATATAGAATATTCCTTGGTCCTTTTTGAGGGTGATTGCGGCACCCTTATACCCTATTGGCCGGGGCAAGCTGAGTTGTTTTAGGTTGCCCCGATGCTCCTTGACCCTTTGGGACAGATGGTGGCCCTGCCAGAGCCTTCAGTCATTTTCTATATCCCTTAAAAGAGAAATATGTATATTCCGTCAATATAGAATATTCCTTTTCCCTTTTTGAGGGTGATTGCGGCACCCTTATACCCTATTGGCCGGGGCAAGCTGAGTTGTGTTAGGTTGCCCTGATGCTCCTTGACCCTTTGGGACTGGTGGTGGCCCGGCCAAAGCCTTCAATAATTTTCTATATTCCTTTAAAGAGAAAGATGTATATTACTTTAGATATAGAATATTCCTTGACCCCTTTTAAGGGTGATTGCGGCACCCTTATACCCCATTGGCCGGGGCAAGCTGAGTTGTTTTAGGTTGCCCTGGTACTCCTTGACACTTTGGGACAGGTGGTGGCCCGGCCAAAGTCTCAATCATTTTCTATATTCCTTAAAAGAGAAAGATGTATATTCCGTCAATATAGAATATTCCTTGGCCCTTTTAAAGGTGACTGCGACACCCTTATACCCTATTGGCCGGGGCAAGCTGAGTTGTTTTAGGTTGCCCCGATGCTCCTTGACACTTTGGGACAGGTGGTGGCCCGGCCAAAGCCTTCAATCATTTTCTATATTCCTTAAAAGAGAAAGATGTATATTCCGTCAATATAGAATATTCCTTGGCCCTTTTAAAGGTGACTGCGACACCCTTATACCCTATTGGCCGGGGCAAGCTGAGTTGTTTTAGGTTGCCCCGATGCTCCTTGACACTTTGGGACAGGTGGTGGCCCGGCCAAAGCCTTCAATCATTTTCTATATTCCTCAAAAGAGAAAGATGTATATTACGTCAATATAGAATATTCCTTGACCCTTTTTAAAGGTGATTGCGGCACCCTTATACCCTATTGGCCGGGGCAAGCTGAGTTGTTTTAGGTTGCCCCGATGCTCCTTGACACTTTGGGACAGGTGGTGGCCCGGCCCAAGCCTTCAATCATTTTCTATATTCCTTAAAAGAGAAAGATGTATATTCCGTCAATATAGAATATTCCTTGGCCCTTTTAAAGGTGACTGCGACACCCTTATACCCTATTGGCCGGGGCAAGCTGAAGTGTTTTAGGTTGCCCCGATGCTCCTTGACACTTTGGGACAGGTGGTGGCCCGGCCAAAGCCTTCAATCATTTTCTATATTCCTTAAAAGAGAAAGATGTATATTCCGTCAATATAGAATATTCCTTGGCCCTTTTAAAGGTGACTGCGGCACCCTTATACCCTATTGGCCGGGGCAAGCTGAGTTGTTTTAGGTTGCCCCGATGCTCCTTGACCCCTTGGGGCAGGTGGTGGCCCGGCCAATGCCTTCAATCATTTTCTATATTCCTTAAAAGAGAAAGTTGTATATTACGTCAATATAGAATATTCCTTGGTCCTTTTTGAGGGTGATTGCGGCACCCTTATACCCTATTGGCCGGGGCAAGTTGAGTTGTTTTAGGTTGCCCCGATGCTCCTTGACCCTTTGGGACAGATGGTGGCCCGGCCAGAGCCTTCAGTCATTTTCTATATCCCTTAAAAGAGAAATATGTATATTCCGTCAATATAGAATATTCCTTTTCCCTTTTTGAGGGTGATTGCGGCACCCTTATACCCCATTGGCCGGGGCAACCTGAGTTGTTTTAGGTTGCCCTGATGCTGCTTGACCCTTTGGGACTGGTGGTGGCCCGGCCAAAGCCTTCAATCATTTTCTATATTCCTTAAAAGAGTAAGATGTATATTACTTTAGATATAGAATATTCCTTAACCCTTTTTAAAGGTGACTGCGGCACCCTTATACCCTATTGGCCGGGGCAAGCTGAGTTGTTTTAGGTTGCCCTGATGCTCCTTGACCCTTTGGGACTGGTGGTGGCCCGGCCAAAGCCTTCAATAATTTTCTATATTCCTTTAAAGAGAAAGATGTATATTACTTTAGATATAGAATATTCCTTGACCCTTTTTAAGGGTGATTGCGGCACCCTTATACCCCATTGGCCGGGGCAAGCTGAGTTGTTTTAGGTTGCCCTGGTGCTCTTTGACCCTTTGGGACAGGTGGTGGCCCTGCCAGAGCCTTCAATCATTTTCTGTATTCCTTAAAAGAGAAAGATGTATATTCGGTCAATATAGAATATTCCTTATCCCTTTTTAAAGGTGACTGCGCCACCCTCATACCCTATTGGCCGGGGCAAGCTGAGTTGCTTTAGGTTGCCCCGATGCTCCTTGACATTTTGGGACAGGTGGTGGCCTGGCCAAAGCCGTCAATCATTTTCTATATTCCTTAAAAGAGAAAGATGTATATTACTTTAAATATAGAATATTCCTTGACCCTTTTAAAGGTGACTGCGGCACCCTTATACCCTATTGGCCGGGGCAAGCTGAGTTGTTTTAGGTTGCCCTGGTGCTACTTGACCCTTTGGGACAGGTGGTGGCCCTGCCAGAGCCTTCAATTATTTTCTATATTCCTTAAAAGAGAAAGATGTATATTCGGTCAATATAGAATATTCCTTGGCCCTTTTTAAAGGTGACTGCGCCACCCTCATACCCTATTGGCCGGGGCAAGCTGAGTTGTTTTAGGTTGCCCCGATGCTCCTTGACATTTTGGGACTGGTGGTGGCCCGGCCAAAGCCTTCAATCATTTTCTATATTCCTTAAAAGAGAAAGATGTATATTACTTTAGATATAGAATATTTCTTGGTCCTTTTTGAGGGTGATTGCGGCACCCTTATACCCCATTGGCCGGGGCAAGCTGAGTTGTTTTAGGTTGCCCTGGTGCTCCTTGACCCTTTGGGACAGGTGGTGGCCCTGCCAGAGCCTTCAATCATTTTCTGTATTCCTTAAAAGAGAAAGATGTATATTCGGTCAATATAGAATATTCCTTGGCCCTTTTTAAAGGTGACTGCGCCACCCTCATACCCTATTGGCCGGGGCAAGCTGAGTTGCTTTAGGTTGCCCCGATGCTCCTTGACATTTTGGGACAGGTAGTGGCCTGGCCAAAGCCGTCAATCATTTTCTATATTCCTTAAAAGAGAAAGATGTATATTCGGTCATTATAGAATATTCCTTGACCCTTTTTAAAGGTGACTGCGGCACCCTTATACCCTATTGGCCGGGGCAAGCTGAGTTGTTTTAGGTTGCCCCGATGCTCCTTGACACTTTGGGACAGGTGGTGGCCCGGCCAAAGCCTTCAATCATTTTCTATATTCCTCAAAAGAGAAAGATGTATATTACGTCAATATAGAATATTCCTTGACCCTTTTTAAAGGTGATTGCGGCACCCTTATACCCTATTGGCCGGGGCAAGCTGAGTTGTTTTAGGTTGCCCCGATGCTCCTTGACACTTTGGGACAGGTGGTGGCCCGGCCAAAGCCTTCAATCATTTTCTATATTCCTTAAAAGAGAAAGATGTATATTCCGTCAATATAGAATATTCCTTGGCCCTTTTAAAGGTGACTGCGACACCCTTATACCCTATTGGCCGGGGCAAGCTGAGTTGTTTTAGGTTGCCCCGATGCTCCTTGACACTTTGGGACAGGTGGTGGCCCGGCCAAAGCCTTCAATCATTTTCTATATTCCTTAAAAGAGAAAGATGTATATTCCGTCAATATAGAATATTCCTTGGCCCTTTTAAAGGTGACTGCGGCACCCTTATACCCTATTGGCCGGGGCAAGCTGAGTTGTGTTAGGTTGCCCTGATGCTCCTTGACCCTTTGGGACTGGTGGTGGCCCGGCCAAAGCCTTCAATAATTTTCTATATTCCTTTAAAGAGAAAGATGTATATTACTTTAGATATAGAATATTCCTTGACCCCTTTTAAGGGTGATTGCGGCACCCTTATACCCCATTGGCCGGGGCAAGCTGAGTTGTTTTAGGTTGCCCTGGTGCTCCTTGACCCTTTGGGACAGATGGTGGCCCGGCCAGAGCCTTCAGTCATTTTCTATATCCCTTAAAAGAGAAATATGTATATTCCGTCAATATAGAATATTCCTTTTCCCTTTTTGAGGGTGATTGCGGCACCCTTATACCCTATTGGCCGGGGCAAGCTGAGTTGTGTTAGGTTGCCCTGATGCTCCTTGACCCTTTGGGACTGGTGGTGGCCCGGCCAAAGCCTTCAATAATTTTCTATATTCCTTTAAAGAGAAAGATGTATATTACTTTAGATATAGAATATTCCTTGACCCCTTTTAAGGGTGATTGCGGCACCCTTATACCCCATTGGCCGGGGCAAGCTGAGTTGTTTTAGGTTGCCCTGGTGCTCCTTGACCCTTTGGGACAGGTGGTGGCCCTGCCAGAGCCTTCAATCATTTTCTGTATTCCTTAAAAGAGAAAGATGTATATTCGGTCAATATAGAATATTCCTTGGCCCTTTTTAAAGGTGACTGCGCCACCCTCATACCCTATTGGCCGGGGCAAGCTGAGTTGCTTTAGGTTGCCCCGATGCTCCTTGACATTTTGGGACAGGTAGTGGCCTGGCCAAAGCCGTCAATCATTTTCTATATTCCTTAAAAGAGAAAGATGTATATTCGGTCATTATAGAATATTCCTTGACCCTTTTTAAAGGTGACTGCGGCACCCTTATACCCTATTGGCCGGGGCAAGCTGAGTTGTTTTAGGTTGCCCCGATGCTCCTTGACACTTTGGGACAGGTGGTGGCCCGGCCAAAGCCTTCAATCATTTTCTATATTCCTCAAAGAGAAAGATGTATATTACGTCAATATAGAATATTCCTTGACCCTTTTTAAAGGTGATTGCGGCACCCTTATACCCTATTGGCCGGGGCAAGCTGAGTTGTTTTAGGTTGCCCCGATGCTCCTTGACACTTTGGGACAGGTGGTGGCCCGGCCAAAGCCTTCAATCATTTTCTATATTCCTTAAAAGAGAAAGATGTATATTCCGTCAATATAGAATATTCCTTGGCCCTTTTAAAGGTGACTGCGACACCCTTATACCCTATTGGCCGGGGCAAGCTGAGTTGTTTTAGGTTGCCCCGATGCTCCTTGACACTTTGGGACAGGTGGTGGCCCGGCCAAAGCCTTCAATCATTTTCTATATTCCTTAAAAGAGAAAGATGTATATTCCGTCAATATAGAATATTCCTTGGCCCTTTTAAAGGTGACTGCGGCACCCTTATACCCTATTGGCCGGGGCAAGCTGAGTTGTTTTAGGTTGCCCCGATGCTCCTTGACCCCTTGGGGCAGGTGGTGGCCCGGCCAATGCCTTCAATCATTTTCTATATTCCTTAAAAGAGAAAGTTGTATATTACGTCAATATAGAATATTCCTTTTCCCTTTTTGAGGGTGATTGCGGCACCCTTATACCCCATTGGCCGGGGCAACCTGAGTTGTTTTAGGTTGCCCTGATGCTGCTTGACCCTTTGGGACTGGTGGTGGCCCGGCCAAAGCCTTCAATCATTTTCTATATTCCTTAAAAGAGTAAGATGTATATTACTTTAGATATAGAATATTCCTTAACCCTTTTTAAAGGTGACTGCGGCACCCTTATACCCTATTGGCCGGGGCAAGCTGAGTTGTTTTAGGTTGCCCTGATGCTCCTTGACCCTTTGGGACTGGTGGTGGCCCGGCCAAAGCCTTCAATAATTTTCTATATTCCTTTAAAGAGAAAGATGTATATTACTTTAGATATAGAATATTCCTTGACCCCTTTTAAGGGTGATTGCGGCACCCTTATACCCCATTGGCCGGGGCAAGCTGAGTTGTTTTAGGTTGCCCTGGTGCTCCTTGACCCTTTGGGACAGGTGGTGGCCCTGCCAGAGCCTTCAATCATTTTCTGTATTCCTTAAAAGAGAAAGATGTATATTCGGTCAATATAGAATATTCCTTGGCCCTTTTTAAAGGTGACTGCGCCACCCTCATACCCTATTGGCCGGGGCAAGCTGAGTTGCTTTAGGTTGCCCCGATGCTCCTTGACATTTTGGGACAGGTGGTGGCCTGGCCAAAGCCGTCAATCATTTTCTATATTCCTTAAAAGAGAAAGATGTATATTACTTTAGATATAGAATATTCCTTGACCCTTTTAAAGGTGACTGCGGCACCCTTATACCCTATTGGCCGGGGCAAGCTGAGTTGTTTTAGGTTGCCCTGGTGCTCCTTGACCCTTTGGGACAGGTGGTGGCCCTGCCAGAGCCTTCAATAATTTTCTATATTCCTTTAAAGAGAAAGATGTATATTCGGTCAATATAGAATATTCCTTGGCCCTTTTTAAAGGTGACTGCGCCACCCTCATACCCTATTGGCCGGGGCAAGCTGAGTTGTTTTAGGTTGCCCCGATGCTCCTTGACATTTTGGGACTGGTGGTGGCCCGGCCAAAGCCTTCAATCATTTTCTATATTCCTTAAAAGAGAAAGATGTATATTACTTTAGATATAGAATATTCCTTGACCCTTTTTAAGGGTGATTGCGGCACCCTTATACCCCATTGGCCGGGGCAACCTGATTTGTTTTAGGTTGCCCTGATGCTCCTTGACCCTCTGGGAAAGGTGGTGGCCCGGCCAGAGCCTTCAGTCACTTTCTATATTCCTTAATTAAAAGAGAAAGATGTATATTCCGTCAATATAAAATATCACTAATTGTACCTCATAAGGGTGATTCCGGTACACTAAAACCCTATTGGCTGGGGCAACCTGAGTGATTTTAGGTTGCCCAGATGCTCCTTGACCCTTTTGGGCAGGTGGTGTCCCGGCCAAAGCCTTCAGGCCTTGATAAACACGTGACACGTACACTTTGAATTATAATTTTCTAATGCATTGGCTCGGGCTTGTCGACTTATTTCCAGTTGCCCTCGGTGTAATTTAACTCTCAGG
>JAPZVO010000477.1:0-36363 GCA_029962745.1 Echinometra lucunter | reverse complement strand
ATTGTATGTATATGTCGATATGGTTGTGTGGTAAATGCCATTTCAGGAAAGAAACCGTTCAATAGGTTAAGTTATTTAAAGGACACTGAGGGGAAGTGAAATACATGAAGTCGAAAAAATTGGTTTCGAAACTTTACACGAATGGGCTATTCATCCTCTCCCCCATTTCCGTTTCTGAATATTGCACTTGTATTCATTGGGGGGGGGGGGGGGGGGGATGGAAGATACAGCATAACAACTTAAGTGTATCAAAAAGAGAAACATCAGATAGGGAAAATATACATTAAGAATTTAACAAAAGATCTAAGGACCTATCATGGTAAAGTAAAAACCTACCTCATCATAAATAGGCAGTTGCGTTATTAAAAGAGAGAGAAAGAGAAAAAAAACCGTATTGGATTAGAAAAGAACCATTTTCAGGGGATGTAATAGGCACTTTTCAGAAAGAAAGCATCAACTTTTATACAGGAAAGTCGGAATTTACTGAAGTCATGTCAAAATGAAGGTCATTATAGTTTTTAAATCATATGAAATAGTGTTTGAAATGGACAATGGTTCCCTTTATCATCCTAATCTTTAATATGACATTAATCATAGTCATCATCGTTACCTTAAGAAATCTTTATTTCTACTGCACTTTGCAAAATTCGATATGAATGAATGCGTTGGAGAGCCTTACCCATGTCATGCCACAAACGGAGGCTGTACTCTGTA
Source organism: Echinometra lucunter (assembly GCA_029962745.1). NCBI lineage: Eukaryota > Metazoa > Echinodermata > Echinoidea > Camarodonta > Echinometridae > Echinometra > Echinometra lucunter. The sequence continues at coordinate 35,649 of JAPZVO010000477.1, read as the reverse complement.
AATGTAAAGGAGCTAAATTCTAGCTCTTTGTCTCGCTACTCAAGGAGTGTGATTAGAGACCAGTCCTTTCGGAGAGAAATTTGGAGCTAATTTTCTAGCTCCTTAAGAGAGTGAAACAATTCCAATTTGGGAGTGAATTGTCTATCTTTTGAGAGTGAATCTTAGCTCCTTAAAAGAGTAAAAATAATTTGTTTGGATGGGTCATTTTCCCTCTTTTCAGAGTGAATTTTAGCTCTTCGAGAGAGTGATACTAGTCTTCGTTTCAGGCAAAATTGATATTTAATATACAGGCCATCATATGGATGGACATCACTCATTTTAGAGTGAACTTTAAGTTTTGTTTAGAGTGAATTTTAGCTCTTCGAGAGAGTGGCACTAGTATCGGTTTCAGGCAAAATTAATATTTAATATACAGGTCATCTTACGGAAGCACGTCACTCTTTTTAGAGTGAACTTTAAGCCTTTTCGAGAGTGAATTTTGGCTCCTTATATGAGTGAAATAATTTCATTTTAAATGGATATTTTTACTACTTTGACAGTGAATTCAATATTTTCAAGCATGCATGCACAGATCAACCCACCTCATACACACACCTTCAGATACCTCATCCCACTTAATATCCACATATTATGACAAGCACATATTTGCCCACATATTTACCATTCTTGCATTACATCAACTATTAAACGGTGAAGACAGTTTCTACATAATGATCTAACCAGTATTCAAAGCTTTATTTATACCAGCTTGTTCAACAGTTATCAAAATTCAAATAATTGAACACAAAAATGTTGATAATTAAGAAAACTTTTTAATGCAACTATTTCTTCCACTACTTAGCTGTTACACATCTAATGCAAAAAAAAAAAAACACAAAAAACAAAAATGATACAGCTAAAATAAATTCAAATAAAATCTTGTTTCTCAATGACATTTCATTGATTAAGTGAAAGGCAGTTTCAGATATTGAAGATGACTTATTTTCACTTTTTGATGATATATCACACGTTCTTTAGGGGTCATCCGAAATACATGTACATGAATTCAGGAGTGATTTGGTTAGATGAAAATGGTTAACAATTTTGTAATACAATAATTACATTTCAGTGGATAACAAGGAGCAACAACGTAGGTGGAGGGGGAGAGAGGGAGAGAGATACAGACACAGAAATAGGAGAAGATAGATAGGTAGAAAGATTGAAAAGACGAAGAAAAGGAGGAAAGAACGTGAAAAACAAATAATCAGAAAGGAAAGTTCAGCATGCATGTCATTTTAAATTCAAATATCAGCAACAAAGCGTTTCGTAGAACTTCAGGTATTAGCAGACCAATGGTGGAGAGGGTGACATAAATAATAGAGAATTAGACTGAGAGGGGTATTGAAAAGGGGTGCAAAAAAAATCTTGATTTACTTAGAAATAGTATAGTGTTCTAAAAATGTTGTGAAACAAATTACAAATACGTATACTAGTACCGTTCAGTAAAATTTCAATTTAATGAAATAATGATAATTTTAATAAAAGCTTATTTATATTCAGTGTCAATTAACCCCTCTACGACAATCATTCCACATTCAGTGGTTTGCCTCGTGACCTTTCATTCAGAAATTTTGAAAGAAATATACCAGACACATGAGTAGAAAGGTAAAAAAAATTCTGCAAATACTGTATCTAAGCTTTTACCCAAATACAATTATTAATATCTGGCGTTTGATATGATTAAGAAAGTCTCTCTCTCTGAAAATAGGCGTTTGAATCCTTACCTTGTCAACAAATTGATAAAATCAGAAATCATTACTTTTAAAAATCAAATTTGTGCCGTGTATTCAACTTTTCAACAAGTCTAAACCATCTTCTCTTGAGGAATTAACATTCATTTCAACAATGCAGTGGTAAAAGAAACAGTTATTTGAAGAAAATCATGTGATCAAATTGGATCTAATATGATATATTGTCCTGAAAAAAGTTTAAAGATGGCAGTGTACTACATCTCTTAAAAAGAAGAAGAAGAAGAAAGCCCCTTACAAAATACAGTCCAGTTGATTACAATTCATTTTTTTTTTACCAATATTTGAATTAATCAATATTCGAATCACTTCTTCATTCATAATTACTTTAAACGCCACTACACCATCATAACTCTAAAATTGAAAACTGGTTCACATATGTCACCGCCGAGAAGCCACCGCACAATTTTCCTGATATATATATTTTTAGGCAGCGTATAATGACCGGAGCTCCAAGGATGAAGCCCGAGGTACACGAGAGATTGCCACTAAAGCCCCATGCAATTTGTGTTTTAGAATTACAAGAATAGCAATTTTAAAACATGTAAATTCTTCTGCAAAAATGATCACAAGTTTGCTTCCAAATCTAGATGATCATAGAACATCAGGTTACTGGTAGATACAGTTATCAATTGTTGATGACTATTTTCATTAGGAGAGCTTCATCTGACAGCATCTTCCAAGATAATGAAGCTGGCATCTCGATGTTCTAGTCAAAACTCTCCCAGGAATAAGGAAGGCTTTCTCGACTAGAAACCTTTTAATATCGTAGGGTATAAACTAAACTTTCAAGTTCAGGTATGCTTCTGAATCTGGGGTATTGTTATTAAGTGTATCTCTTCTGGTGGGAGATTCAATCAAAATCCTCTCTCGTCTGTCTCTCATAGGATGGCGCTGACGCATCCATTCAACCTTGCGATAAATACACAAATAGAAAATAAGAATCAATCCGCCCAGTGAAATCAAGAAGTGATTAAATGACCAATAGCACATATATTGAAAAAAAAAAATAATGATCTTTTTATGACATCTACAAAAAATTTTTTCACGCTATTTGCCATGGTTTAGAGCAAAATGCACAGTTTATTCAAATTCACTCATAGTTTATTCAAATCTGGTCTTTAGTGCCCTTGGACAGACAAGCGTGTTCATAAAATTTGCATCAACCATGCTTTGAGGCAGTGTGCGTTTTTTGGTGTACTTTCTCTCTTTCTTTCTTGAAAATGCAGACAGCTTTATTTCTTCTAGACATGAAAATTAGGTAAGCATCTAAAATTTCGATATTACTTTAAAACAGCAATGTAGTATGAAAAACGGTCTTGGATCGCATCTAACATGACCTTGACCTCCTGTTTGCCATCTATTGCTGGTTTGGATATCTGCCATGAAATATGAGAACATGAATGTTTGAACAAATACACTGTATAGTGTGATAAAACCACGAATAACAATAAGATAGGAAAGGAAGATAAAAAAAAGAAAATTAAAGAATAATCAAAAGTAAGAACGAAAGATGGAATGACAGAATAAAGCAAAGATAGAAAGACAGGACGATAGAAGGAAAAAACAAAGAATAACATACATGTAAGGAAGGCAGAGTGAGAAGAAACTATAGGATAAAAGAAGGAATGAAACTAGAAAGATAAACAGAAAATAGAAGAAAACACAAAAACAAAGAACAACCCAAAGAAATAGAGAAAGAGATACCGACAGAATAAATCAAGGATTAACGTTAGGAAAGACAAAACTAGAATATGGAAGGACATAGAATAGAATAGAATAAAATAAAGCCTGGGAGAGATAGAAAATAGGAGAAAACAAATAATGAAATTTTAGTGCTATGAAGAGGAAAGATAGTTAAAGCGCCGAATAACGTAATATAGAAAAAAAAGTAACCAAAAGCTCTGCGACGTCATAATAAAAAGCATAACTACTGGAGGACGTATACCATTATGACGTCATAATAGCATTCTCTAGTTCTCGCGATTAATTGACCCGTGCGCATTTGGGCCTAGCCTGCGCGCGCGCCTGCTTCCATAACTCTTGTAAACACACACAGATCTAAAAAAAAAAAAAAAAAAAAAAAAAAGGCCGGCCCAAGCCCCGGCCCTGGACTACCTCCAGCAGTAACGCTAGGTAGTCTCGGTACTGCATTTTTGGCACCGCTTTTAATTCTCACCGCATTTCGATTTTCGTGCGTGTAGGCTCTACATAAAAATTTAGGCTGGCCTCGCCCGGCCCAAAAGGCCCCCCTTAAAGTGATTACACAATGGTAAAAAAATATATATATATACATATATATATGATCGAGAGTAGAATTCTTAGAAGAAAAAACATTAAGGCCCGAATTCACAAAGGTGGTTTCATTTGAAACCGTGGTTTCTGAAAACCATGGATTTTTGAAACCACGGTTTCACCTGAAACCATGGTTTCCCCGAGTCTGTGATTCACAAACAGTGGTTTCAAAAATCCACGGGTTCAATTAGATCCACGGTTGAAACCACGGTTAAAACCACGGTTGCAACCGGAGTCTAGGGATTCCCCCTTTTCGCACTGCACTGAGCATGCTCAGTATGATTGATCCAGATCTAGAGCTAGAGCAAGAGCTAGCTTTGCTTTTATTTTCGTATCTTTGGAATAAAACGCGGACGTGTACCGTAGGGTCATCGTATTTTGCATATTGACCTTAATGCGCTTGTCGCCTGGAGTAACAGGCGTATTATCATGCGCAATCGCGCTAGTGCGCGCATAGCCTAGCCAAACTTTGTTTACATCAACATTCGGCCACTTAGCCTAGGTATAGGCCTACTATATATGGCGTAGGCCTATTTATATGACCGGAGGGTGCGACTGGAATCGGAATATTCTAGGTTGCTCTCTTTGAATATTTGTTTTTCAAAAACTGTTTAATGACGAAGATAACAAGGATTTTGTAATCGTATAAGACACTTATAGCTAATTGGGGCATCTACACGACGTCTTCTCATGAATGCTTACAGCACCGAAACATAAAATGATATTCAATTTGTTGATGTTGAATTTTTATCTGTGAAGAATAATGTAATTAAAATCTCCGGTATCGGTTAGAATTGTGATTTCGGATTTATTTTTATCTAAACTTTCGAATTAATTTCGCAATTTGCCACGTCGAAGTCCTTTTCCTTTAAAAACGTTGCAAGGTTTGGGGCTTCATTGTTATGACGGTCATTGTAAATTGTAGATTCAGGAATTCATTGTACTTTTTTTCTGCAATATTTTCTCTATGTATCAGTAATATTTCAAGACATTTTTATTGAGAAACTTTTCTGTAGTAGGATGGGAAACTTTGAAGTGGTTGGCATTAGGTTCACAGATTTTGTTTTTTTTTTCAAATATTTCATTAGAGATTTCATTTAAAATAAATTGTCGCATGCGCGCGGACACATACACACACACACACCATAACATACGAGTCTGCAAAGCCCCCCCCCCCCCCCCGCCCCCGGCAAAGTCAAAGCATCATAACAACCGTTCCAGCATGCTGCTATCTTCAAGCACAGCCACAGCCTACCAAGATCTTTTGCAACATCAACCTCTCTTGTGCAAAGTATTCACTATCAATATTTTTCAATAATATCAAGCATATTTAAATTGCCTCATCAGAAACCGCAGGAAGTTTTCGGAAGTGGTGGTGGGGGAGGGGATAATTATTTCCAGGTTTTTGTACAGAGGAAAACGTTTATACTAAAAAAAAAGTGGGGGAGGGTAGGCTGCAGCCCTCCTGTCCCCCCCCCCCCCCAGTTTCGTGGGCCCTGCTCATAACATCATCATCAAACACAAAATATGACGTCATTCACATCTAGCCAAAAGCAACGCGACTTCCAGTGTGATGTTTCTACGATACAAAGTACATGTATAAAAAGTATTTATAAAGTAACTTAATTTTAGCAATTTGATATATATTTTTGTCATATTACTGCGACAAAATTTACACACACACATAAAAAAACCATTTAGGTAACCATATTTTCCATTGCTACTTAATAATAGTCAAAGAAATTACATACCGATTGACTGAATATGAACATGACTATTTTCTCAGAAAGGGATGGCATAATTTACAATATCAATCAATCTACATTCATACATTTATGGCCGTACGCAGGTGGGGGCGACCCCATAAATTTGAAAAAAAAATACTGAAAATTTCACAGAATTCTACAAAAGTGTATACCAAATGTAACAAATCCTTTAATCTCACTTTAAAAAAAAATGCAAAAGTGTCCCATGACAAGCTCAGTCGTTTTGCTTCATCCCTTTCGATTTTCTTCGAAATATTTTTTTGCGTCTTGCCCCCCCCCCCCCCCGGAAAAAAAATTCTGCGTACGGCCCTGTCTACATTAAATGTATTCCATTTTCACTATATTTCACTTCCTGAGTAAACATAAATTACGTTTTACTCATTAAATGAATTCATAAAGCCATGCAGAAACCATGCCAGGTTTATATCCACTTGGTCTACCAGCAGATGGTCTAATTACCTGATTGTCTAATACCATATTGGCTAAACCAATTTGATATACTATCAGTTTGGTCTAATACATACTTGGTCTAATTTTCATTTGGTCTAATGTAATGACCAATTGGCCTAATTGCCAATTCGTCTAATAACCAAACTGTCTAATTGCATTTGGCATTAGACTAAGTGGTGTTAGACCAAGTGGACATTAGACGTAATGGACACTAGACAAAATGAGAATTAGACCATGTGGGAGAGACCAAACGGGCAGTAGTCAAAATGGAAGTAGACCGACCAGCAGTTTACCAAAAGTATCACTACATTATCTGCATAAGGAAGTTTGCAGTATTGTCAACAAGGTCAAGGAAACAAGAAAGGCTGCATGGTACACCACGTATTACCCAAGGAAATGATGGTTGAAGTGGCATGGGAGGAACATATGTTAAAAATACAATTTCTCAAAGAAGAGCATGCTCTAAACATAGATATTTTCTGTATGTACACCTATTTAAACAGAAATAGTATATCAAAATTTTATTATATGAACCTTGTAGGTAATATATGTAGCTGTAAATATGAGTGTTCTGAAATCAATACATATTTATATTTTTGTATAATTGCATACAGTGATGTGTTGCTGACTTGTTATTGTCTAAGGTTTTAAGCACTATTTGATTCGTATAGGAACTACATTACATATGGCTATCAAATTCATTAATTATTCATAACTCATATTCTGACAATTTGAACATAATATTTTAGAAGACAATTTGCCGGATTCAATATGAAATTGACAATTTACTGTGATAAGAATGTTCATTAACACATACACACTGAACTATAATTTGTTTTGAGAACTTGTTAAAAAGGAAATATCATTATCTACTTTTTAATAATGATTGCAAGATAAGAAAATGTGCAGCTCATCTAGATATATAAATTCAGGATAGCCTTAAATAGGATTCTACTATAGAATTTCAATCATTTTTTATTCAAAATATTTATTAAAATAACTTTTTTGAAACTGTTTTCATTTTGAAATTATGATTATGAACCAAAATTTTCAATAGAAATCAAATTATGATATACTGCAATTCCAATCCAATCTAATTGATGTATTTGTAGGGCACCAATATCTAGCTGCCTAATCAAAAGCACTAATGAGACTAATTCATATTGCAAAGGAAAATATGTAACTGAAGACAAACCATTGTCATAACAAAATTCTCCGCAACGGGAGGTGGGTGGGGTTGGGGGCTCCAAGTACAAAAGAGGGTGTGTTTGTGTGTATTATTATTTTTTGGCCAACCAAGTGGTGGAAGGGGGCATGTGAAAAGAAAAAAAAAATCATGAAATGGGGCATCGACTGCTTTGCATATTAGGGACATATCACGCGAAACGCCTAGGCAGAACCCCCCCCCCCCTTGCTTAAGGTTAAGGATAATTACACATGATTATCAAAAAACTTATTCACATTCCACTATCTCCATATAGCCAGTTAGCCACCTGGCACCATATGCCCTTGCCTCTTCAGTTCTTTCAGTTAACCCTGATCCATGAATTTGACACAAGTTCAATTAATAGCACCTACATGCCACCTATGACACCTGGAAATCCGCAATACTCATAGAATCACTGATTGGTAGATTCGATTTCTTCTTTCGTACTTGGAAACTGCATGAATTCTCTCTTCCTTCTTGCGATAGCTTTGGAAACCTCTCTGATGTCTCTGCAAACAGATGATTGTGATATTGATGCCTCATCAGCCATCACCATGCATCCTATGGAATGATCCTGTAATTACATATCAACAGATACCAGGTTGAATATATTTTCTCAGAAATATTGACCTTTAAATTAAAAATATATATATATATATATATATATATATATATATATATATATATAAATGGAAAAAAATAAAACAACAAAACTATGCATCATTAATTTGACATTAAAGAAGAAAAAAAAAAGGAAAAAATGTAATCAGTTTGTGATATAATATTAGCATAACAAACTTACAGAAATTATGCCTTCTTTTCATAACACACTTGCTAATACTGCATGAACAATTTTACGAACAGAGCAAGTCATTTTTAGATGGTGAGAATTGAATGGTGCTCACTTTTTCACTCCTTATAGTAAAAAACATGGGAAAATGAAATTTTGAATTACATGTATTGTGATATTCTCTCTTAAAATGACATTTTTAAATGATTAAGATATCAAGATGACTTATTAGTATATCAGAAATGTTAAAGACCAAGATTTGCTTCCGCAAACGGATTACACTGTTTAAATAAGTTTAGTGCCTTGCTCAAAAAATTCTATGTAATTAACAATGCCATATATTAAAGAACCTCCACATTTAAATTGATTTTCAAATCTCGAAGCACTAACTTCTTCTCATATGCCCCTCTTCTCTTCAATATTATTTGAGGATAAAAAAGAATTAACTTCTCATAAATATAAAGCAAAATCAAGTCCAGCTTATAATTTAAAGATTCCACCCCCACCACCCCCCCCCAAAAAAAAAAAAGAGAGAGAGAGAGAGAGAGAGAGAGAAATGATAAACAATAAAAGCACAAGTTCAGGGAGAACAACTAACTAATATTTAAAAAAAAAATAGAGCAGTCAATACCTGCAAGATCACAGGTAGCTACGGTGGATCATTTCGTTCAAGCATGCTGATGAGGCAGAGTGCATTCAAATGGATTCCTCTGGTCCAGGGACCTTGCTGTTTTCTGTCAGCTCTCTGTATGTAAAATAACGTTGGAATTAGAGTCAAAATTAAATAGTGAAGGTAAGAATTATTGAAAATGAGTGTGCATACGATACTACATGTACTGTATATCAACAATTTTTAGGGTCGTTCTCAATCTGCTGTATGCTTCTTATTAATGTGATTGAGAATTCGAGATACAGTCTCAAGTCAAGGCGTTAATCCACTTCCGTATCCATGCACATATTTCCAATTGTAATAAACAAGTCTGCATTCAATACATTTAACATAATGATCAGCAACACGTATTCAATTTTTCAACTGCATAAAATTGGACCAAGGAAACCTCGATTTACACAGCTTCGGCCTCCGATTTTGTTGCTCAGTACTGTCCTCCAATGGTTCGCTTCACTTCATGTGCGCATTTGTGCCATCCTTAAGCCAACAATCTAAATTTTTGCAAACTTTCCTGTGTTATCCCACATTATAGATGGGTTTACATGTAAAGTTAGCAAAAACTTAGATTGCTGCATCACAGATTACTAGACTCCTTTTACTACATTTTTTGGTGTTTCTAGTATATACAGGAAGGGAAGTGGGGTCAAATTCCATGAAAAGCAGAAGTCTATACCACTCATCCTGTGTACATGGTCAATGAATTGACCTCGTCCCACAAAAGTGACAATTCTGTACCGAAACTGCATAGCATGCTTTCTAAATATTGGTTACTTGATGGAATGCTGTCGACCTACGAGTCTGATAAGCGTCAGTTTTCTTAAAATTCACCATTTTCAGTTCATTCATCAGATATGAAGCAGAAATGGGAAATTGAGAGCCTCAGGAACATTGCTGGTAAGTAAAATCAAAACTTTTCTTCTCTATTATAGATCTTTAGAAGTCAATATATTTCACGTTTGCGTTGGCAATTAGTTTCGCTATTCAAAACACCATTTTGACCTACAGTGGTCTATAGCCTACCATGTATAGATTACCACGTATATCAGCAGAGTTAGCAAGTATGACATGATGCATGATGTACATGTAGATTCTAGCTTCAGTTTAGGAACAGAAAGCAGAATCAGGATGCACTGATGCAGAGAGCGAAACACGTAGCACACAGCGCGCAGCAGGGCCTGGCAAGGGGGGGGGGGGGGGACACTGAGCAACGACATCAAAGATCAAACTTTCAAAACCATAAATAAATGGAGGTTCCCTTGGAAAGACTTTATTCAAATCCAAGTTAAAAATTGTACAGATCTAGATTTTAGACTCGAATCTACATTAGAGTCTATCACAGTACACATGACATTGACATGTTGCTGACCATCCATGCTCTGTGAAATTTGAAGCAGATTCATTCATTTCATTTTCAATTCAACTGGAAATACATCTAGACTAGGCCTAAAGTTAGAACTAGATTAGAGCGAAGTGTTCTGTCTCTAACAGTCGTAGTTAGCCTCATATTCTGACAGGGTCGGCACTCCTTTCTACCAAAATACGAGGCTAACGACGACTGTTAGTGTTAGATACAGAACACTTCGGTCTAGATCTAGATCTAACGTTACTCGTTAGGTCTACGTCATGTCGCGTGTGATATGAAAGTGCATTATAGCACCCAAGTGAAATGTGCAATAATTGTTCATTATTATATAATGAAATTTTGATGGACATCCATTCATTAATGCAGGCTGGATATTATTAGCCGAGACCCGAGTTCAAGTCTCACTCCAGCCTTACTCGATCTCGATCCAGTCTTGAACTCGTTGTGATGAAGGGACACAAAAATAAACACCTGGGACTGAAAAATTAACCTGCTTGCGATTATGCTCCACTGAGCTCCACACTGGCGCTCTGCTCCAAACAGCATGCTCTTATGTCATCATATTTACTTTTCTGTACAACAAAATACGTACAAATATAATGAAAAGAGAATTTCTAATTAGAAATCTCTAGGAATTGGTAAATTACTCACGATTTCATTCTAGCTAGGGCTCGGGAAAAAAAGACTTGGCTCCTCAAGTCTTGTTGCCAAAAAAAAATTCTTTCCCCTACGCTGACCGCCGGTGGCTGTCTGCTGCACAAAATGCTGCACTCTGATTGGTTAAAACCAGTCAAAACCATGGTTTCATCTGAAACCACAGTTTCAGACCACCCCAAACAGTTGACTCAAAATTATGACGTAAAAGCAGGCGATGAAACCGTGGTTTCCTTTGTGAATCGCAATTTTGAAACCGTGGTCTGAACCTGGTTTGAAACCATGGTTTAGACCACGGTTTTGACTGAAACCACCTTTGTGAATTCGGGCATATAAATTTGATGATTTTTAATCGAAATCAATACATTTTGGATAATTTGACCACAAATTGACCACAAAATTTGAGCACAAGGTATGACGTAAAAGTGGATCACTGTAAACGGAGTCAAAATAAGCTGATTTTTTTTTTTTTTATTGCATTCATGTGGATCAGGGCCGGGGATCGGGGTATCACTATCAGAACCAGGTAACATAACAGATCTTAGGTCTAGGGCATAGTCGTATAGACTAAAGAGGCCCAGTGAAATCATAAAATGGCCTAGACTCTAAGTTTAATGAGACGTGGTCAGGCAGTTCGGCCAGTTTGTGACTTTATTTGGACCAAATAGCAATTTTAAGCAGGGGCGTAACAGGTACCTGTTATCAGGGGGGGGGGGGGGGGGGGGGGGGGGGCAGAGCCCAAAATTTCCCGGTAACTAGTCTATGTCTAGAACCTGTGGCGTAGCTACGACTGCATTTTAGGAGGACGGTAGTGCTCCATCGGTGTAAATCCAATTTGAGGAGTAGGGGATGAAAAACTTTTTTAACAATTTTTTTCCCTCTCACACACATTTTGATATCTATTTTGCGAGCGAGCATAAAATAACCACTTTTCCGGTTTTGAATCGCATTTTCGAATAAGAATTCTAAAATATGATGAAAGAGCGAAGCGAGCGAGCCAAAAATAACAACTTTTCTCGATTTAAATGGCATTTTTGGATGAAAATCCTAAGATTTTGACGAGCGAGCAAAGCGAGCGAGCCGAAAATAACCACTTTTTTGTTTTCAGTAGCATTTTCAAATAGAAATTCTAAAATATGATGGTTGTTTATGATAGATATTCAGAAGTTTTACTAACTGATTAATTAAAATATATTTTTTTCCTTAATAAGTGTGTCTGCATGGGGGGAAATTTGTACACACCATCCCCCCTCTTCCCCAAGTGGGGGTGATAGATCCTCAACTCCCGGAATTTACGCCAATGTAGTGCTCCCTAGAGGGGAGGGTGCAGGGAGGGGGGAGTTTTCCCCCTCCCGCGCGAAGCGCGGAAGCTCCGACGTTTCTGACGTAACTAGGATTTCATTTTAGGGAGATGGTAGTGCTCCCCAGGGGGAGGGTGCAGGAAGCTCCGACGTTTTTTCGCTGTCAGTTCCCGCTCTTCTTACGCTTTCTGCAGAGTGGTTAAACATGGTGGTGGTGTGGTTTTTTATGTAAAGAAGGGCCTACAATTTGAAGTGGAAAAAAAACTTGCCATATATGACGGAAGCTTTTGAAAGTATCTTTATTGAAATTGAAACACCAACTGGAAAAAAATATACTTGTAGGTGAAGTTTATAAACCACCAGACTGCAATTTAACAGATTTTACTGACATCTTGTATTCTATTTTGGATTCACCTCATATCGAAAATAAAGATTGCTTTATAATGGGTGACTTTAATATAGATTTGCTTCATTATCACGAAAAGCCACACTACCAGGAATTTCTAGATACAATGATTTCCAGTTCTTTCATTCCTTGTCTTACCAAGCCCACTCGAATTTCCGATGTTTCGACAACGCTTATTGATAACATCTATACAAACACTAACTGTCATTTAGACCAAGGTATCATTGTTTCTGACATAACAGACCACTTTCCAGTCTTTATTTCTACCCGTCCCATTAACAGCTTGAAACCAAAGTGATCTAATTCTCGAGGTACACGTTTCATGTCTGAGCGTAACATTGAAAGTTTTAAAGAAAATTTATCTCATGTTGACTGGTCAGCATTTCTCGAGGCAAGCGATGCAAATCATGCTTACAATAATTTTGTTGATATTATACAACCCTTATATAATCTTCCTTTTTTCCCTGCGAACATCATTTATAGTTAATAATCTACCGGCGAAAAAAAAGTTCGGGTTATGACGACATTTCATATGATCTTCTTTAAAAAAAAAATATTCATGCCATTGTCTTGCCACTGACACATATTTATAATCTATCTTTACAGGATGGTGTTGTCCCTGACAAAATGAAAATTGTTAAAGTAATTCCCTATCCATAAAAAAGGAACAGAGGATGAATTAGGTAATTACCGTCCGATATCCCTGTTGACTTCATTCTCCAAAATTCTTGAAAAAAACTGTCTACTCTCGCACTATGAAATCTCTTACCTGTTGTAACATATTTATTAATTCTCAGTTTGGTTTTCGTCAAAAAACATTCAACTGTGCATGCCATGACTTTATTAATATATAAAGTTGTAAAGGCAATTGACAGCAAGTCGCACGTTGCTGGTATCTTTCTGGACTTCTCCAAGGCCTTTGACACGATCAACCATGAAATACTCTTATATAAACTTTCTCATTATGGAATTCGTGGAAGGGCCTTGGAGTGGTTCAGAAGCTATCTCACAAACATGATTCAATTTGTGGATATTAACAATTTCAATTCAAACAAACAACCTATTACTTGTGGTGTACCTCTGGGTTCTCTCTTGGGTCCTCTCCTGTTTATTTTATACACCAATGACTTTCAAAACTCATCCTCTCTACTCTCTTTTCTTCTCTTTGCAGATGACACAAGTATATTTTTTTACACATAATAACCCTCAAACCCTTCTTGATAAATTAAATACTGAATTGCGATCTGTATGTGATTGGGTACAAGCAAATAAGTTGTCTCTTAATTTCAAGAAAACAAACTACATGGTTTTTCGTAATACATTGCATACTGTCCCAGGTCAAGTATTAATGAACGGTAGTGAGTTAAAACAAATAAATTCTACCAAATTTCTTGGTCTTAATATTGATTGTAAACTATCGTGGAAAGTCCACATCGACTACTTATGTAAGTTGCTTTCAAGAAATGTTGGAGTTATCAATAAACTAAAATATCATCTTCCTCATCATATTTTTAAAAGATTATATTCTACTTTATTATTAACATACTTAAGCTATGGAATACTATTCGGGGGAAATTTGTCTAAGACAAAAATTGAATCTATATACAAAATTAAAAAAAGAGCTGTAAGGATAATTTCCTCTGCCGATTTTCTGGCATATACAGATCCATTATTTCATGCCAACGGTTTCTTGAAAGTAACTGACTTGAACCATTATTTTGTAGGAATTTTTATGTATCAACTAAATAAAGGCGAGTTACCGAATGTTTTCACCCACATGTTTGTTAGAAACAATGAAATTCATTCCTATCCCACTAGGCAATTGCACAATTTTCATCTCTCCCCTGTATGTACTGTTCTTGCACTTAAAACAATAACCCACACAGGACCCTCGTTCTGGAACAGTTTAGAGACAAGGTTAATTCAGTCACCCTCATTGTATTCATTCGAGCATACACTTAAATATTTCTTATTGAAGGCATATGCATAAGGTTATTTCTCGTTGTTTATTGCCTCGCTCGAGGGACTACTGTTATTTGACTGTACTTGATATGCATCACTTATTTTCCTAAAAGATTGTCCGTCTCTCGAAATTGCATTAGAAGTTTAATCAGGGGCGTAACAGGTGCCTGTTATCAGGGGGGGCAGAGCCCAAAATTTCCCGGTAACTAGTCTATGTCTAGAACCTGTGGCGTAGCTACGACTGCATTTTAGGAGGACGGTAGTGCTCCATCGGTGTAAATCCAATTTGAGGAGTAGGGGATGAAAAACTTTTTTAACGATTTTTTCCCTCTCACACACATTTTGATATCTATTTTGCGAGCGAGCATAAAATAACCACTTTTCCGGTTTTGAATCGCATTTTCGAATAAGAATTCTAAAATATGATGAAAGAGCGAAGCGAGCGAGCCAAAAATAACAACTTTTCTCGATTTAAATCGCATTTTTGGATGAAAATCCTAAGATTTTGACGAGCGAGCAAAGCGAGCGAGCCGAAAATAACCACTTTTTTGTTTTCAGTAGCATTTTCAAATAGAAATTCTAAAATATGATGGTTGTTTATGATAGATATTCAGAAGTTTTACTAACTGATTAATTAAAATATATTTTTTTCCCTTAATAAGTGTGTCTGCATGGGGGGAAATTTGTACACACCATCCCCCCTCTTCCCCAAGTGGGGGTGATAGATCCCCAACTCCCGGAATTTACGCCAATGTAGTGCTCCCTAGAGGGGAGGGTGCAGGGAGGGGGGAGTTTCCCCCCTCCCGCGCGAAGCGCGGAAGCTCCGACGTTTCTGACGTAACTAGGATTTCATTTTAGGGAGATGGTAGTGCTCCCCAGGGGGAGGGTGCAGGAAGCTCCGACGTTTTTTCGCTGTCAGTTCCCGCTCTTCTTACGCTTTCTGCCTGTTATCGGGGGGGGGGGGGGGGGGGGGGGGGGGGGGGGGGAGGGGGCATACGCATAGCCAAAAAGTGGTGTAGCTAGGATTTCATTTCAGGATGATGGTAGTGCAAAGCGCGCTCCCTAGGCATGCTAGGGGGAGGGTGCAGGGATGGTGATTTTCCCTTCCAGCGCGAAGCGCGGAAGCTCTGACGTTTCTTTGAATTGTTCGTTGACTGTTCCCGGCCTCTTACATTCTCTGCCTGTTATCGGGGGGGGGGGGGGGGAGGGGGGGGCCGAGCCGAAAATTTCCCGGTATCTAAGTCTAGAAATAGAATATGCGGAGGTGAGCCTGCACCGCGAGTTGCTTGTTGCGAAGCCTTTAGCGGGCGGGGCCCAGGGTTCTGGCTGAGGGCCCTCTGATGGGGGTCTAAGGCGAAAGCCACTGCGGGGGTCCAGGGAGTGGAGCCCCGGAAAACTCCGGGGTTTTGGTACTAAATTCTCCCTCATTTCTTTTGTTTCCCTTTGCTCTTTTCTTTTTCTCCTTTTCCTCTTTTCCCTCTCTCTCTTCTTCTTTCTCCCCTTTTTCCTTTTTTCTTTCCCGTTCTCCTTCTTTCTTTCCCTTTCTCCTTTTTTCTTTCCCTTTCTCCTTCTTTCTTTTCCTTTCTTCTTCTTTCTTTTCCTTTCTTCTTCTTCCTTTCCCTTTCTCCCTTCCTTTTTCTTCCTTTCCCTCCCTTTCATTTTTTCCCGGTGGTTTGGTGGATTTTCCCGCTGAAATCCTTCAGGGGGGGGGGGCACTCTGCCCCCCTGCCCCCCCGGCTGTTACGCCACTGATTTTAAGAAGTAAAACTATTCTGTAATAATGAGAGACTAATAGGGCGTTGCAAGAAACTTGCAATCGATCGTAAATCGATCGTAAGTCCAAAAATCAATCGTAAGTCTTGCAATTGATTGCAAATTTGCAATTGATTGTAAGTTACGATCAATCCTGTTGCAAGAAAAAGTTACGATCGATAAATCAACCGTAAGTCTTGCAATTGATTGCAAATCAATCGTAACTTTACGACGGATCCAGGGGTATGCGCAAAATTTGCAATTGATTTGCAATTGATCAATTTTCCATAGACCTATGTACAATTTTTCCCCCCAAATTTTAGTTTTTAATTTCATTTTCTAAATTTGTTCACATAATGCTATTTGTAGTTTTCCATGGGTTGTTACACACATTTCTTCAAATAATACTGTTTTTTTTTTCAATTCTATAAGCTGTTACACAAATTCTGCCACTCGTTTTACTCAAGTTCACATTATTCAACAAATTATGCCATTCAAACAACAGTACAGGGGAAGATTCCCTAATTTTAGTTGGAACTCACACCATGAATTTGACTGCACCTGTAGATGGACAGCTCAATTGTATAACTACATAAAAACATGTACCCGGTGATCTCTCCATCAAGTATTTGCAAATTTCATTCACTCAAAAAAATTATGAAAAGAATGACAATATTGAACACATTTATTGATATTGAATTGTTTATTTGTGAATAATTTGATTGTTGTTTCTGAGAATTTAGAGAGACAGAGGTATTACGGGTAAGCAAATTAAACGTCAGCTTGTAAATTGAGGAGTATAAGGACTATTTTCTATTGAGGGTCCTTTCAGTCATTTGTATTAACAAGATGAAAACTACCATTGACATCAGTTCCATTAATCAATGCATCATCACTGAGTGTTATCTGTTCATTTTCAGTTTTGACTTATTTGAGTTTCTTGCAGAAGTACTACAATCCATAGCTTTGACATGAATAATCCAAAGTCCAGTTAGGATTGTCTCAAACTTCTTCTCTACCTGAAGAGTCACATCTAGTTTCCTCGAGGACACGTGATTTGAGATGAAACTGGGAGAGCTCCACAGATCAAAGTTGTTGTTGAAATTGCACGCTTATTCAATCCGCAGACCAATCCTCATCTGCTATTACTATGGACAAGACGGCTTGCATCTTTGACTGATACCATTTCTGATGATCCCGCTGTTCATAAATAAATATACAAAATAATGTTTATACAAATACTTAATATGTAAAGCTAGCAGAGGTCTATTTCTTTATTTTTTTACCTCAATCTACTATCCTCACCCCATTCTATCCACAAAGGGCTATTACTTTTAATATACTGTACGCTTGACTAAATATTCATCATTTTCATACATATTACCCTTAATCGAAGATTAGAACAATTAATCTTTTCAAGGTCTGAAATGTAGTGCTGTATCATCAAACATGCATTTCATGTTTAATAAACTACAATGTATAAATGAGTATAGCTTCAGCATTCAGATCAATGATTAATTCATGAAATTTCCTCCAAACAAATTTCACATTGTAAAGTTTACACTGTAAATGTCACTCCGATATTATGCATATCAGAGTTTAATCAGAAGTGTGAAAAATATTTTTCTGATTTACAATGCTCAATTTGTTTACCTACTCATTGATTTATTCATAAAATTTCCTCCCAATAAATTTCGCATTGTTAAGTTTACACTGTAAAATGCCACTCTGATGTTATGATTGTCAGAGTTTAATCAACAATAGTGTAAAATGCATTATTTCTGATTTACCATGCTCAATTCGTTTACCTTCCAAAAAAAGGGGGGGGGGGTTGATTTCACCTTTTCCCCAGATCTCTGCACGGTGACTAAAAAAAAAACAAACAAACAACGGATGAATCCTCGAAGGTCAAAATTCATGCCTTCATCATCTCCAGATCAGAAATATACATGTATGGCACATTCATGTTGGTTTATTTCCATGTATGTAATGACATCTTTGAAACTGACCTTGGACAATGTGACCCCATATCTAATGAGACCATTTCCCTTCCAATATGCATACATGAGCCAAGTCTGAAGTTGAAACATCACAGAGTTCTTGATTTATCAAAAGAACAAGCAGGTTTCATGTATGTGACGACTTCTATGACTTTTGACCTTTGACCTAGACCCCCAAATTTAATCAGATCAGTACCCCTTCCATAATTATGCATGCATGAGCCAAGTTTGAATTTGATCCATCCTATAGTTATTGAGTTATCCCGAGAATGAACCATTTATATGTACATGATCACCTTGATGACCTTTTGACCTTTGACATTGAGACCCCCAAATCTACTTGGATCACTGTCCCTCCCATATGCATCACGAGCCAAGTTTGAAGTTGATCCATCAAACGGTTCTAAAGTTATTGTGAGAACGACAACGGGACGGACAGAAGAACGACCCGAAAACATATTGCCTCCGGCGTCACCTACGGTGGGCGGAGGCATAAAGAGTGTATTGAAAATTTATACATGGTGACAAGGATGTACCTCGGGGCAACTTACTTCAGATACAGTCATCTGGGTTCTAACCTTCTGAGCTTCGGGAGTTCTCACACTGCCCTTCCGGTTCATTACATTGCACAAGCACCTGTTTGTACAGAGACATGTAAGAGAAAATGATTTATACATCTTCTAGAATGCAGTACACAGAAGTAACATACATTTGAACCACACAGTTACCTTTTCCCAGGTATTTTAGAAATTTTCAATACTGAAAATCAACTCTGGACAGTGCTGGTACGGAAAAAAAGATATGGCAACATAACTTTGCGTTTGGCCATTTCCAATAGATTTGAAATATGCAGTAAACTACGTAAATCAATAGGGCATGTTATAAAAGCTTACTTCGAACCATTGGGTGATCGAGTCGGGCCGTGTAATCGCGTAACCCAACTTTTTGTGAAAACAGCCCCCTGTATTTACGAAAGGTCGGGTAAATCGTGTGGTAAAAATGTGATTTTTAGCAATTGTGGTCATTGACATAAGACTAATCTTTTACGCGAATATTCGTGACAAAACTACCTTCAAATGACGAAATATCGGGTAAAAAAATGATTTTAATCTATTTATGATATGCAAGTACTTCAGTTTCAGTGGGGTAACAGCCGGGGGGCGGGGGGGGGGGGGGGGGGGCAGAGTGCCCCCCTAATGGAATTCAGTGGCAAAATCCACCAAACCACCGGGAAAAAAGTGGGAGGTAAAAGAAGAAAAAGGAATGGAGAAAGGGAAAGGAAGAAGAAGAAAGGAAAAGAAAGAAGGCGTAAGGGAGAGAAAGAAGGAGAAAGGGAAAGGAAGGAGAACGGGAAAGAAAAAAGGAAAAAGGGGATAGAGAAGAAGAGAGAGGGGGAAAAGAGGGAAAAGGGAAAAAGAAAAAAAGACAAAGGGAAACAAAAGAAATGAGGGAAAATTTAGTACCCAAACCCCGGAGTTTCCGGGGGGCTGCACTCCCTGGACCCCCGCAGTGGCTTTCCCTGTAGACCCCATCAGGGGCCATAAGCCAGAATCCTGGACCCCACCCGCTAAGGGCTTCGCAACAAGCAAATCGCGATGAGGGCTCACCTCCGCATATTCTATTTCTAGACTTAGATACCGGGTAATTTTCGGCTCTGTCCCCCCCCCCCCCCTGATAACAGGCAGAGAATGTAAGAGGCCGGGAAAAGTCAACGAACAATTTATTCAAAGAAACGTCAGAGCTTCCGCGCTTCGCGCGGGAGGGGAAAATCGCCATCCCTGCACCCTACCCCTAGCTAGAGAGAGCGCACTTTGCACTATCGTTTTCCTAAAATGAAATCCTAGCTACACCACTGATTCTAGACTAAATTACCGGGAAATTTTTGGCTATGCGTATGCCTGCTCCCCCCCCCCCCCCCGATAACAAGCAGAAAGCGTAAGAAGAGCGGGAACTGACAGCAAAAAGAAAAAAAACGTCGGAGCTTCCTGCATCCCCTACGGAGCTCTACCATCTCCCTAAAAATGAAATCCTAGTTACGCCGCAGAAGATAGACTTAATTACCGACAACTAACAATTCAAAGAAACGTTGAAGCTTCCGCGCTTCGGGCGGGAAGGGGAAAATTCCCCCTCCCCTCTAGGGAGCACTACATTGGCGTAAATTCCAGGGGGTGGGGGATCTATCACCCCCACTACGGGAAGAGGGGGGATGGTGTGTACAATTCCCCCCAGGCAGACACACTTTTTAAGGAAGAAAATATATTTTGATTAATCAGTTAGTAAAAATTCTGAATATCTATCATAAACAACCATCATATTTTAGAATTTCTATTTGAAAATGCTACTGAAAACAAAAAAAGTGGTTCGCTCGTCAAAATCTTAGGATTTCCATCTGAAAATGCAATTAAAATCGAGAAAAGTGGTTGTTTTTGGCTCGCTCACTTCGCTCTTTCGCCATATTTGAGAATTCTTATTCGAAAATGCAATTAAAATCGAGAAAAGTGGTTATTTTCTGCTCGCTCGCTTCGCTCGCTCGCAAAATAGATATCAAAATGTGTGTGAGAGGGAAAAATCGTTTAAAGTTTTTCATCCCCCACTCCTCAAATTGGATTTACGTCGGTGGAGCACTACCGTCCTCCTAAAATGCAGTCGTAGCTACGCCACAGATTCTAGACATAGACTAGTTACCGGGAAATTTGGGGTCTCCCCCCCCCCCCCCCCGATAACAGGTACATGTTATGGCCCTGTTCAGTTTCATTATAATTAGGTTCCAAACTGTTGAATTTTAAGGTATTAACAGAATTCCATGGAAATGCCAAATATATATTTTTTCTTTACTATCACTGATCATGGGGGGGGGGGGGGGGGGGGGGGTTGGCTAATCACGTTTGATGATAAAATTTTGGTGAATACGTGGGAAGATCTATACCAAAGAATTTGTTAATTAATATCCATAAAGGTATATGGCTTGTAGATGTATGAACGTGATCTTCAAAAGATAATGCACTTTGAAAATCTGATAAATTTAATCAACACAAAACACATATACATTGCAATTACCTCCTTCACAAACTCTCCACTACTCCATCCTTCCCATTCTCTGCCCCCCACTCTCCCTCTCTCTCTTGGACACCCTCGAATTTTCATCGAATAATCTCGCCTGAATTGATTTTTCATATCTTTATTCCTGTATCTATCTCTGTCTCTCTTTCCAACCCTTTCCATCTCTCTTTAACACACCTTCTTGGTTGCTTCATTTTTCACCTACCCCCATATTCATTTCATAAGAGGGGGCTTCAGTATTTTCTTAGATGTGCATGTATACATGTCCTGGATACATGTATTACAATTATCACATTCTTTTGAAAATTGCTGGGGATTACACAATCAATATCAAAGTAGTAAAAAAAAGTGAATTTGCTATGTAATGATTATTTTTCTGGATGTTGATTACAGTCATGTACATGTTAAAATAGGTTCATTCCGATAAAAAGTAAACTACACCAGCCTTCATTCACCAATTAAAAGTAACATATATTTCATATTACTAATAACAATTTTTTTAAAATCACATACTCTGTTCACAACTTACAACAAAATAAAGAACAGACTATTGGGGTTATATCACTACCATTCAAATGTTTGTAATTCAAATTGCCAACATGTATCAAGGCCCAATAGAATCCTTCTCTACTTTAAATAATACTTGTAAATAAATCATTAACAGAGCTCATGGTCAGATGTTGTGCACAACTCAGGAAGAATGAGCTATTCCACATCCCTTTAGAAGAAATTAATAAAATCAATTAAAACGCAACTGAAAACAGTAATTTTGAAACTTACATGCTCATCATTTAATTCAAATTACTAGTACACTATACTGAATTTATGAATTTTCAAATCCTCAAATGAAACAGTAATCTGCTGTAAGAGTTTCAAATAATTCGCACACACCTATGGGGAGGGGTTAGTTTAAAAAAAATAATGCAATTATTTGTTTGTACCTTGGTTTAATGACATTGCACAACATTTTGTATGTCGATAATAATCCAAAATTGTTGATTGCATATCAATAAATTTGAATTGAATTGAATTGTGGGTTTGGCTACTGCTCCCGTCCCCTCTCCCCCCCCCCCCCCCTGCTGCATACAGGGCCATGAATCCTCACTCATTGAGAGACAGATCTCCAAAGCAGGGGTCCAATGCAATGAAGAGTAGAAGCTGAATTCTTTCTGTTAAATAAAAAAAGAGATTGAAAGTTGACTTGAATTAGGATAAATGCAAAGTACATGTACAAATTATGGACAATATAAGCACTCAATATTTACCTTTGCAGACCAATGTTTATAAATCATTTTGATTTAATTCACAGAACTCAAAATACAATTGAAATTTATACAACAGAAATTTAGAACAATACACATATTGAACAATGAATATCTCAACTTGAAATTTAATAATAAAAAAAAACTTGCAAATGAAATGAGAGGAAATCAGAAAACAAAATATAGTTTCTGCTTGTATAGGGAAAATGAACAAGTAAAGCTGAACAATTATTTAGCTTTAGCTAAACAATACATTTCTTAATGAAGTGTAAGCAAGAAATGTTGGTGAGATATTTTGGTCCTGGTGCCCATGAAACTCAAGGAAGAAAGATATTCATCATGCCAGACTGATGAAATTTTCAAAGGAGAAAATAATAATATTAAAAAAATATATTCAGCCAGGGTTTACAAATAAATTCAATAATGGGTGTATTTGCAACCAAGGCCAATGGCCTTGTAAATGATGCTAAACCCTGGCTGAATATTGACATACCTGTACATGTAGCAACCTTATTAAATTCATGCAGAATTCACTTACCTTCAATAACTGGAGTGGTAGACTAACTCATATCTTGCAGAAACTTTCTTCAGTCTCAGTCAACAAGCAATCATCACCTACATCTCCAACATGATGTGGATGCAGACATAAATGCAGCATTAAGTTTCAACCTAGGCATGTTCAATCTGATGAACAAAGTCAAAACAAACAAAAGATTAAATCAGTGGTGTAACAACCAGGGGCAGGGGAGGGAGAGACAGAGTTCCCCCTGAAGGATTTCAGTGGGAAAATCCACCAAACCACCACGAAAAAAATGAAAGAAAGGGAAAGGAAGAAAAATGAAGGGAGAAAGGAAAGAAAGAAGAAAAGGGAGAAAGAAGAAGAGATATGAAAAAAAGAGGAAAGGGGGGGGGGGGGGAACAGAGCCAAAATTTCCTGGTAAGTAAATTTAGAATCAGTGGCATAGCTAGGATTTCACTTAAGGGGGCGGTAGTCTCTCCATCCCTGCACCCTCCCCCCTATGGAGTGCGCTTCGCCTGCTCAGTGTTTTGAATGCTTTGTGTACTCACTACCGCCCCCTTCAAAGTCAAATGAAATCATAGCTATGCCACTGTCACTGATTCTTGACCGAGTTACTAGAAATTTGGGGCTCCCCCCCCCCCCCCCCCCCGATAACAGGAACCAGGGCTGCGTTTCACGAAACCGTCATAAGTCTAACTTCTTGGACATCCATTAAAACACGTGTTGTAGAATTAATACGCGTTTCTATGGGATGTCCATGAACTTAGACTTATAACGGTTTCGTGAAACGCAGCCCTGTTACACTGCTGGATTAAATCACACCTAGTCTCATTATGCTTCCTTATGCTGTCTTTGAAATCTGAGCTTACTGTACACACAGTCATAGGCCCCGCCTCGCCCTCCCCCCCCCCCCCCCCGGGGGGGGGGGGGGGGTCACTCTCCACATGGCCTGCTACCCACCCGTGTCCGACAACCTCAGAAATGCACCCTAAATGGCATAACCTATGAACCAAATTTGCAACCCTAAATGGCGTAACCCATGAGAAAAGCCACCCTAAGTGGCGTGAACAGGGAAATCCCCTAATTTGATACCCTAAGTGGCGTAAACATTGAAATCGATTAATTTGATACCTAAAGGCCCTATCTCACCAACGGAGACGTCTCAGCGACAAGTTTCAAAATAATTATAATGAAGCGTTTGCAGGATCATGCACCCGACTTGGACCAGGAGGAATGTCAGCACGCGTTCAGTCACACGGTTTCTAAAGTGGGTCAAACATCGTCAGGTAGAGTCGCGGAGACGTTTCTGCAAGGTCTCATCAGTCTTGCTGGTCTCCTCCTGGTCTCCTCCTGGTCTCCGCAACGTCTCTGAGATGGCTCAGAGACGACTCGGAGATATCGCGGAGACGTCTCGGAGATATCACGGAGACGTCTCAGCAGTCGCGGATATAATTAGTCTCTGCAACTAATGGAGACGACTCGGAGACGTCGCAGAGACTTTGCAGAGACTGCAAAAATTCTCCAAAAAAACAACAAAAAAACCCAAGCATGTTCAAATTTTTTGCGACTCCTCGGAGACCCCATAATTTTCAAGACACGTCTCAGAGACGTCTCTGCAACTAATGCATGGGTGGTACGTAAATAGTTAAGAGAGATTCATGGTTTATCAAACATGGGCCTAGGTTTGAACCAGTTTTCGCTGACTAAGTACCAAAATGCATTAGGACAGTTTATCTACCACCAGGATGGACCCCAAGGATTGAGCAAACAAAAATACTGTCCATCTAAACATGATTTAACATGATTAACAATTTAGAACATGAATTGTGTACTCCTGGAAGTACTAACTCCTGGTCAAGAGAGTCCCTCATTTTGCTGACAGTGTTGAGAAATACATATTAAGTCTGAGAAAAAAATTTCTCGTGTGATTTTTGCACCTATCATTTGTGGTTAATTAAATAATTCATTAAGCTGAAATATACTAGTCTATTCATTCAGAAATGCAGTTTTTGTTTTTGCATTGAATTGTACATAAAGACAAGTCAAGCTATCACTCCCGTGAGTGGGTCAATCAAGGACAGGATAGATCTACATCATACATGTAAGTAACGCTAACGTTAGGCCACTACTGACTTGAATTGAAAAACACAACACAATTAACAGTACATGGGGCTAGCCTCTAGGAATAACAACACGAAAGAAAACCAGTGAAATAAGTACACACGAGTAAAACTTTTTCTCATACTTAATATATTTATTCACCAATAAACAGCTCGTCAATGGTAATAAAATTTCCGTCAAATAAGACTCCCGATGCCATAATAATGTGTTTTGAGACGTTTGGAAAATGCTAGATATAAAAGAGAAATTGTGGCACTTGAGAGAACTTTCAAGTGTTTCCGGTGTCTGTGGCCGGCTTCCAACGAGGGCACTGTTGCTTTATCCATTTTCTTTTTATATCGACGGTGCAAATGCATGCCGTGCAGCCGAGCATAGTCGCTTCAAACAGGCACGGAACGGTTGCATTAGCATCGATGATTAGGATACTAGTAGCCATAGCATAGCATCCTCTGCGACCTATGGCCGTGTGTATGGTAAAGTGTGCTGCCTAGTATAGAGCCGGGTGTAAGAGACTAGCTAGGGGGACTGTACGGGGGTCACTCTCATAAGTGCTGGCCACGCCGGCGTGTGCGAGGATTCACGACCTTCATGTTGTTAATGGCGTAGGTCTGCTCAAATTTGCCCAAATTTTCAACCCTAAATGGCGTAGATTAAATTTGCACCCCTAAATGGCGTAATCTGCATAACCAAATTAGCAACCCTAAATGGCGTGAAGAGTGAGAAAAGGCTACCCTAAGAGGCGATTTACCGGCGAATGGTGCTGAAAAGCAACCCTTTTTGCCAAAGACGTCGACGACGCCTGAGTGCCAGAAACGGGACCCTTTTCGACGCGGGTGCGTAGCAGGCCATGTGGAGAGTGACCCCCCGGGTCGCCCTCCCCCCTTGCTTGACACAGTTATACATCATGCAACGATTTAGGATAACTGATTCGTCAACTCGCCAACACACTATGCATGTAATATGTAGGTGGGATAAAATAAGCGTTGAATCTCGCTGTCAACCGTTTTTGCATTGCATTTACAATCATAGGCAATCCGCCCGAAAGTCTGGGCAAGATGTTGCGTCGTGATGACAGGGTGCGGCGGTAACAATGAGCTGCCGACGATGAAAAGAGTTTACAAAGTTCGTGAGTTTATAGCACATAATTTCATGACATACAGCTCAGAGCAGTTCTTTGAAAATATAAAAAATTAACGCAG
This sequence comes from Echinometra lucunter, assembly GCA_029962745.1. Lineage (NCBI taxonomy): Eukaryota > Metazoa > Echinodermata > Echinoidea > Camarodonta > Echinometridae > Echinometra > Echinometra lucunter. The sequence goes on along the minus strand of JAPZVO010000477.1, from coordinate 9,084 downwards.
ATCTGCCACAATGTAGAACTCATCAGGAATAGATTCTATTTTTTGACAAATTAGCGAAATTTAAACTGTACTCACCTCTGGACTTTCCGTGGCAAAGGTTGACTTTGTGCGAATCAAATGCTAGCTTTTATTCAAGCCGTTTTTCGTCAAATTATTTGTTTTTGAAATGTGCGTTAAGGACGCGACCCTTCGTATATTTGCTAGCTAATTTCTACGAAGTGTTGGGTTAATGGACCCGACTTTTCGTAGATTTAACTGGTATATTTCTAAAACGGTGAAACCGACCTTTTGTAAATGAAGGGTATTTTTCACGAAAGGTCGCATTACGCGATTACACGGCCCGACGCGAAGACCCGATGGTTCGAAGTAAGCCTATAAAAACTGCTTACTTTATGTAATAATACAGTGATGTCTCACGGACTTATACATATATATAATACACTGTCATGAGGACCCTAAAAGCTAAAGCTACAGTCAATTATATATGACAGAAAATATTGTTGGACAATGGTGTGGCCAGGATTTCAGAGGAGGGGTACACTAGGAGACATCGTCATTTTAGGGCAACCTCACTACACTCCCCCTAGCTGTTAACTACTTTCTTTCCACTCTCCATTGCATTTTTGCAGGAGCAAACGGAATCATTCACAAATCTGTGTCAAGCAGTAGACAGACTCACTTGCAAGTATTAACCCTGTGCGGGTGTCCCAGAGAAAGTAACAATACATAATATAAATACCAGCTGAAAATAGAGTTTGTAATGACATTGTACATGAAGTCGGGTTGTTGAGCAATTACTGGTCTAATGTGCAAGTGCAAAATCATGCATACAATTATCTGTGGAATCTGGGTACCCAGGTGTCATGAATGTGGCCTAAAAAGATGCACGAGATGTGAAAGAAAAAGGAATATCAGCACATGATCTTGTCATGTTAAACAAATCACTGTAGAGAATGTGGAGGGCAGGGGCTACTTTTTCAGCCCCCCCCCCTCCCTCCCCCACTACTGAGGGTTAAGGTAACTGTGTCTTTCCCAGATGTGGATATTTGTTGAAGACATCCTGATACACCATCATGAATTATGAGACCACAGTGCTTTTCTGCCTACCGGGTATAATGTCAGGAGCAAGATTATAGCCTTGACGTAAGGGACATGACATCCCGACTTGAAACAGCAAAGCATGCTTTCATCTCCTTTGCCATCCCTGAAAAAAATACATGCAATACAAACAGAATATGCAAGAGAAGAGAACGAATACTAGATGAATTCTCAACTACCCTTACACTTTATGAAGTTGTGTAAAATGAGCACCTCTTCATTTCTAAAAATGCCCCCTTCCACATTTGATATTGCCCCCTTTCTCATCAATGTGAAAGTGTCCCCTATTTTCTCCTAAATCTTCCTATTTATCTTTTGGTGGTGCATTTTTCATTCATCCATAAGCACATGCACCATTTATCACTTCCCCAAACTTGCCTTACTTCTTTTCAAAGTGACCTTTCTATTCCAATAGCGCTCCCCTTCTCTTCATAGATATATTGACTGCTTTCAATTAAAATAGTTCCCATTTTATCTATTAATAATGCCTAGCTTCTTCCACCAATTGCGTCCCCTTTCTTTTCTTACATTTCCATTTTCTCTTCCAACAGTGCCATTTCATTTTCCCCTTTACCAAATACCCAATATCACTTTCAAAGTGCCCAATTCCTTTTTATTTTTCAAAGCCTTTAACTCTTCAAATAGTGCCTCCTTTCACTTAAAGGTATTTGGTAGCTTTGCAAAATTGTCGAAAATGAGCTTGAAAATGGGTAAATTGTATGTAAATCTCTTTCAATATATATAATTAGCAGAATCTGAAAGTATCAGACAAAACAGATCTCATTTACTCTCGAAAAAAAAAAGAGAAAATAGATTACGGTTCGAACAGAAAATTTGGTCAGAATTAACGGTAGTTCGATGTTTAAAATGCTGTTTGAACGAGCGTCATCATGCGTTCATTCAAAGATATTGATGACACGAGTGTCCTGCACCATCAATCTCTATCAAACTAGAGGTAGCAATCTGTGCGAGGAAATGTAGCCGCGCAGCGGCCGCTGCGCCCGTATGCAAGCGATCACGATGTCCGGCCGCCCGGGCGGCCGGCGAATTTTTTTTCCTACGACATTTTCGCTCCTTGCGCGTGCGCACATGGTCATTTTCCGAGAGCTAATAAATATTCATATGTACGTCCTGAGGCCATCAATCAGGTCATTCTCCGCGCTCGATTTCATAAATCAGGATCGCGCGCTGGCGTGGGTTTGTGCACAAATTAAATGATGTGTTGCAAGCCCCCGTAATTATTGTATATAATGTAGGAAATGTTGTTATGAATAATATTGGAGTTTGTGTAAATGAAGCCCTTTTTGAATGATCAGCTCGAATGTACAGGCTGAATTGTGTCATACAGTGCATTTAGGCCTACTCGCACAAGTGTGTGTTTGTTGAAGTAATAGGCCCTAATGGACTAGGAACAAGAAACCATCCATAAACTGATACAGTGATTGAGTTATTGGTTGTTGTAGATAGTTAGCTGTTGCCATTTATAGTTCCTTTCAGAAAGGGGTATTATTTAGGACCTATACCAGTGTATAAGGATCAACAAGAGGTTATATAGTGTACATAATGTGCTTAGGATAGATATTGTATTGCAATAAAGCATTACATGTGATAGGGGCACAAGGGCATAATTCATGCGTAGACGTACAACATTCCTATATGATTATGCACCAAGCTCTCATAAAGCTAACATTTATTTAGTTAGGCTGTCGAAGGATTATTAATAAAGCAGACTGAGTGACGTTATGATTATGTAAATTAGGCTTTGGTATACGTTGACTGGATATGATTATTTTAATTATTTTGTTGTCACAAGATCAACCATATTTTATGTTGACCACGATAAGAACATGTAACCTTGGTTTTATTGTATTGCCTTTACTGATTCATAAAAGGTGGTTTTTAAAAATGTAGATTACAAATAACAATGAAAATAAATGTTTCAATCATTTCATCAATAGTTCAGTGGTTTGATTTAAAAAAATACAAAGAGGGCGAGAGAAATAGGGAGAGAGAGGGGGGGGGGGAGCCAGGGGAGTGGGAAGACATGATGATGGAAAGGAATGTGACAGAAACTTGAAAACAAGATTAATCATATTTGAGGTTGGTGTTCGTAATTCTACTTTTTAACCATCTTAGGGCCGGTGAGTAAACCAATCATCGTACTTTCTCATATTGTACACCCGGATTGTACATGTATTTCTAATTATTCTAAAAACTAAAATAGGTCCTAAATAGAAGAATATCAAAGTGATACTTTAAAAAAAAAATCAACTTTTAGTTAATGTTTGCACGCGCACAAATCTCATCACAGACAGAATTAGAGAGGAGCAAAGCGCGCATTAATGGCATTATAACGTAGCCCACCTACGAATACTTTGTGAGGTCGTCTCAGACAATGACCATGTGCGCATGCGTTGATCAATGGCACAATGACGTATATATGAGTATTTATGAAGTCGCGGAGAATGACCATGTGCGCACGCGCAAGGAGCAAAAATGTCGTAGGAAAAAAAAAATCGCGGGCGGCCGTCTATTTTGCCTCGATATCGATCGCTAGCCAAGGAACTCCTTGCGCTAGCGCAGCTATAGCTATTGCGGAAATTACAACATGTACATATACAGTACATATACAGCTAACTGATGACCACCACTATCCGACGAGTATGATCACCTTCGATTTTGCTGTTGTTGAACCAGGATTAGATATTTTTTTAGAAAAAAAAAATCGCGGGCGGCCGTCTATTTTGCCTCGATATCGATTGCTAGCCAAGGAACTCCTTGCGCTAGCGCAGCTATAGCTATTGCGGAAATTACAACATGTACATATACAGTACATATACAGCTAACTGATGACCACCACTATCCGACGAGTATGATCACCTTCGATTTTGCTGTTGTTGAACCAGGATTAGATTTTTTTTTGGAAAAAAAAATTCGCGGGCGGCCGTCTATTTTGCCTCGATATCGATTGCTAGCCAAGGAACTCCTTGCGCTAGCGCAGCTATAGCTATTGCGGAAATTACAACATGTACATATACAGTACATATACAGCTAACTGATGACCACCACTATCCGACGAGTATGATCACCTTCGATTTTGCTGTTGTTGAACCAGGATTAGATATTTTGCGGTAGGTAGCACTCAGAAAACATGCTTGAAAATCGAATTTGTAATATCTCCATAAACTCAGCATTATTACATAGCCTGATCGGGTTTTCTTTATTTCTTTCTTTTTATTGGGGGTTGGGGGTCGGAGATCACTCGTTGAACTTCAAGTGCCAGTATGCGACTCCGCACTGCCGACACGGCCCCGCCACAGTGAGGGCTAAACTCGCTACGGAGCGCTATAGCGCTGCTGTACTCGTCGACTTTGGCCTCAGCTTTGGGAGATTGACGGGTAACGTTCATGACGTTGGACCTAGCTATAATTTGTACTGTGTGACTCGTCAGTCGTACATTTACCATGCATTTCTGTTTTTGACGACTCAAATAAAAGTAAAACCTTTATATACAGCTAGCTGATGACCACCATTATCCGACGAGTACGATCACCTTCGATTTTGCTGTTGTTGAACCGACTCCGCACTGCCGACACGGCCCCGCCACAGTGAGGGCTAAACTCGCTACGGAGAGCTATAGCGCTGCTGTACTCGTCGACTTTGGCCTCAGCTTTGGGAGATTGACGGGTAACGTTAGACCTAGCTGTAATTTGTACTGTGTGACTCGTCAGTCGTACATTCACGGTGCATTTCTGTTTTTGACGACTCAAATAAAAGTAAAACCTTTGATAATAGTATGGTGATGAACTAATGATCACTAATATAAAGAGAAAAAAATTATGATGAACATGATCAAGAGTGTCAAACTGTAGTGTAAGTGTACTGTTAGACTCTAACAGTAACACTATACAGTAACTTTACTTGAGACTTATGTCTTGGTCTGATCATCCTGATCATGAAATGCATCGTTGTTATGTTGATGACAGTCGTGGCAGTGCAGTGGCACTTTACCAGAAGCAGCTCTTTAGTTGAAATTTTCCACTTGACCACAATTGAATACAGTTTTGTTGAAAATTATTGTAGCAAGTCAGAAGCCGAAAAAAAAGAAGTTTTTGAAAGGGGGAGGGGGCTGTGCGTACAAACCACAATCATTTTCAGGTTTTTGTACATAGGCAAACGCGTCTACTAAAAGGGGGGGGGGGGGGGGGGGGGGGGGGGAGTTCTGCAGCCCCCGCGGTTCCACGGCCAATGTTATTTTGTGGATCAGAGCATTGTGGGTACTGTACAGTCACTCTATTTCCCAGACAGTCGTACGATAGAATACTCTGTTATGTTTTTCAATCTACTTTTTTCCAAGGGAGGGAGGGGGGGGGGGGGGGGGGGGGGAGAGATACCTTTTTGAGCACTGTCTATGAGGCCTTGTTTGTCAGCCTCTGCGGTTCATTTCGTTTGGTTTTTTTTTTTTTTTTTTTTTGGGGGGGGGCATTATTATGGGAACTATAGAAGATTTACGCTAGTTCATCGCTGATGATTAAACTGGCCTGGTATACGTAGGAATCAACATGCAGTCGTTCAAGCAGTCGGTCCGTTGCGAAATTTGCAGATCAAACTACATGTACTTCTTCATTGTTTGAGCAATGCTCATGAAGCTTGGCATACATTGGTCTTAAGATGATGTGCATGATGTTTTTTATAAAATGTGTCTGATTTTTTTTTTGCCATGGTAATATCATATTTTTGCAAAAAAAATCAGGGGAAACTTGCAAATTGAACTACCTTTTTTTTACAGCAATGCTCATGAAATTTAGAACACAAATTGATCTTTGGATGAAGATGTGCATTTTTTTTAATGTGTATGAAACTTCTTTGCCATGGCAACGGCATAATAATTGCAGTAAATCAGGAAATCTTGCAGATCAAACCACTTTCTGATATTTTGATCAATGCTCTTGAATTTGGCACACAGTGGGATGGAGAGGGGAGGTACTGTTCATCACCTTCAGCGATATGCCTTGTTTTTCCTAATCCATTTGCAGAATGTTTTCAAAACAGTGAATGTGGATAGATCCAAAATCAGACATCAGCTACATGTATATGTATACAGTAACATAGATCTGCATCCAAATTTCAAGCATTTTTTTGAGTGACTACATGCACATGCACCAACAGCAAAAAGGCATGTGCTGGTATCTAGTCTTTTCTAAAATCTGAAGTCTTTGGCCTAATAATTTTTTATTGGTTTCGTCATCTGTTACGTCATACGCAATGTTTTGTATGATGGGAACTTGCTTTACTATTAGGTTGAATAATATTTTTGCTAACGCCAAGTAAAAAAAAAAAATATTAGTTTCTTGTCCCCGCCTTCATTATTTTTGCTGCCACATCAAAAATGATTTTTATTCTAATGAAATTTTGATTGATTTTCGCTGTTTCCAGCAGTTGAACCTCGCACATGTACAGCTTACATATCGTACTGTACTTTAAAAATGACTGGAATTTAGACTACCTGAATAGCATTGTGTAGTGGAAAGGCAGAAAAAAAAGGTGACCTCATCCTCCTTTTTCAAAAAGTTAGGACTAGAAACTAATTTATTTTTTTTTTATAACTCGGCCTAATCACTGTTCTGTTTTTTCAAGAATTTGACAATCTCAACTTTTTTTTTTAAATTTCCTTTGCTTTGAAACAGGTTATCATTGTCTACACTTCCTACACAGACCTCTGTGTGCCAAGTATTGGTGCTTGAAATGAGTGGGTTCAGAGCTGCTCAGTGTTCACATCATCTTTCAGTACTGGTGCATGTATTTGTTGTCTCCACTGGCTTCGATCTTCACTGTGCTACAGTACCCTTTTACAACCAATCATGGAGTATGCCAGCATAATCTTGGACCCTCACACACCCCGTGAAACTATTCGATATGTATTGCCTGTTCATGCATCTATGTTGCCTTCATGAACTGGTAGTTATTGTGACTGATTGTTTTTCAAATTTCCTTCATTTTCAAGTTCAGGAATGTGCTTTTGATGATCCATTTCAACTAATGAAATAAAGCCAGGAGTAAGTGTTGCTGGAGCAAGTGTCTGATCGTCAGGTTTATCACTAGAATGTTATGGCATTATGAAATCAGAGGAGCTGCAGTGGAACCTTACTATAACAAACTCCTTGGGACCACGAAAATTACCTCTTTGTATCAAATCCCTGTTATCAAGGGCTAAGAATACAATAAAATATACAGAGAATTTGGACCGCCAGAATTACTTGTCATAACAAGAGTTTGTATATAGCAAGGTTCCATCAGGGCCGTACTCAGAATGTTTTTCCAGGGGGGGGGGGGGGGGGGGGGGGGGGCAAGACACGTTAATTTTTTTTAAGACACTCGAAAGCAAAGGAGCAAAGAGACCGAGCTGGTCATGAGGACTTTTTTTATATTTCTTAAAGTGAAATTGAAGGATTTGGTGCATACTTTTGGTAAATTTTCAGTAAAAAAAATATAAGTTTACAAAATTCCTGGGAGGTGACAGAGCCCTCCTCCCCCTGCTGTGTATGGCCATGGGTTCCACTGTGTAAAGAGGAGATAAAAGAGAAGAAAAAGCAACATTATGATAAAGATTTCAGAGGGTGAGGGCAAGGAGGGTGGGGGTGTATATCTGGTCTGTGCCCCTCCCCCAAGCCAAGTGTTATGCATACGAGTTGAGTACACAACCCAATTGGATACCCCCCTCTCTTTACCAGGTAAATATTTTCTGAATATTGTGCCCCTCCTTTACTAAATCCCAGGTGAGTGAATGACAACTTGAAAGAATGGAACTAGAGAGAGAAAGCAACAGATGACACATATTCGAGAGGGAGCTTGAGAAAACGGAATATGAGTAAGAGACAACTTGGCAGTTAAAGAAAATAGGAATGATTGAGAAGTCAGAGAAGGTAGAAAATAAGAAAAAAAAAATGGGATAAACAGCCTAAAAGAGCCCTTATAAAAAGTAAAGGGAGATAAAGCATGAGAAAGGGGTAAGTGAAGGATGACTGCCCAGGGATGACTGGAAGAGAAAGCAAATACAAAGAAATGGTGATCAGTAAATGAAGTGAAGGAAAAAATTGGTAAGGGGGTCAGAATCAGAGATGGCTGAGCTGAAGCAACAGATTTTAGACTACTGTATGTGAGAAAGTGGTAGAGTGATGGGTGAAATGACTTTATTTCAAGAGAAACCTTTTTTTTCCTTCAAATTCAAATGCAAAGAAGCATTTATTTTCTTCCACTTGACTAAAGGAGAATTCAACCCAGGCATCATGATCAAGAAGAGTAAACTGAAAGTTAGAGCACAATCGAACAATCTGTTCAAGAGCTATGAAGTTTCAAAGTAACAGTAAATCTCTGTTATGGGGGTCCTTGAGTTGGCAACTTTGCCAGCATCTGTAATGTCATCCTGCTCAACTCTCAATTCATTTTGTACATGATTTTTCCCCCCAAAATTGATTTCAAATATGAAATTTCTATTCACGAATCAATATAATTCTTCCCATAATGCTTGCAGAATTGATATACATGTAGTCACATCATATACTAAAGCTATAAATCGAAAAGAATTTTTATTTTTCTTGAAAATAAAGAAAATGATTTCTGTTTACAAAATGAATGGAGAGTTTTCCACGATGATATCACAGATCCTGGCTAAGTTGCCGATTCAAAGATCCCATAATAAGGATTTTACTTAAACTAACCCTCAAAGTTCATAGAACACTTAAAAAGATGATTTCCCCCAAACTTTCACTGTTCATTCTTTTTCTTCTTCATTCAATGGAAGCACATTGATGTCAAGGTTGCATTCTCATGTCACAATCTTTTTTCTGTTTTTTTTTTGTCAACTGTGTACAATTTATGCATAGTAAAAAAAAAAATTCATGTAGATAACTAGTAAAAAAAAAAATCACAAGCAAAAGTGTGGAATAAAAAATGAGGCGACTCTGGGGAGGGGGGGGGGGGGGGGGG
>JAPZVO010000476.1:0-36365 GCA_029962745.1 Echinometra lucunter | reverse complement strand
GACCATGATGATGATGTTTATAATGATGAGGATGATGGTGATGATACTGATGGGATGAGATGCTTTGATGTGGTTCCTATAAATTTCGAAAATACTTGATGCATGTCATGGCAAAAAAAAAAAAAAAAAAAAAAAAAAAAAAGTAGAAAAACTCCCTTCTTCAACAGCAGTTGTTTTGTTTGATCTGAGTTTCTTCAAGCTAGTATTTGAATAACGCCTCCTTCCGGTTATTGGCTCTAATCTCAACTCTGAATCCTTCAGAACGTATAGCATTTGCATAAGGTGCCAATAAGGATGGGAAAAGTTTTTACATTAATAATTTTGGTTTTTTAATTGTTAAGCCACTACTTCCCTCCTCATCCTCCCTCTCCCAATAGGCATTGGTATCATTCCTGTCATTAGCTCGCTTTTACGTCAGCACTGCGTCAATTTCGTGGCGCTCTTTGGCATGGGTTGCGTCATTTCCATCAAAGACTTTTCCGACAAGGACACCCCATCTCTCTAAGAGTGTCGTCATCGGACTGGCTTTCAATCTCTCATCCAGCCCTTGATTGGCTACGGGCTTGCCCTCCTACTTGACATGGGGATCAACCAGGCGTTGGCCATGATTATGCTCGGAATCTCGCCGGTGTCACCCCTTTGCGCCATCCTCGTCTATTACGGTGACGGTGTTGTCATTGTCGGGTACGTTCGTGGGTGGAGCAAATTGTTTTCTCATCCTCGCAGTTTTCAAGATAGATCATGACATGCTTGATATGATTAACATGTCAGATTATCAGACTGCATTCGAAACTTCTTGTGAGGTCGAGGGGGCGGGGGGGGGGGGGGACTCCTAGGCCTACTAATTTCCCTGCTAAAGTCGAGGGATAAAGAGTTGCGATTGTTCCAAAAAGATAGCAACTCGAGATTGGTCGATCTTGACCGTCATGTTCAGGCGAGCCCTTCTTCCTTGATTTGATTTCTTTTTTTCTGTACTATATTATGTTACGTATAAACTGTTTACTTTAATTGGGGGAAAAGATTGTTAACTCCTGCAAGTCAAGTGGAAGAAAATAAATGTTTCTTTGAATGAATGAATGAATGAATGAATAATATGAATTCTCTCTTTTATGAATACTGATAAAATGACTTTCCTGGGGATGTTTCATAAAGCTGTTCGTAAGTTATTACGAACGACTAACGCACGACTGGCGATACTTTCTTGTGCTACGTGTAAATAAATGAGAATCTGATTAGCGCCCAAGAACATGTTCCAGTCATCCGTAACTTACGAACAGCTTTATGAAACACCCCCCCCCCCGGATTGGCCAAAAATAGCCGACGCTTCCTGCCGCCAAAACTTAAGCAGTGGTGAATTCTTGTGTCCATTCCACAGGATGTGCCTGGCCATGTTCTACGTTCTCTACCGCCTCTCCGTCGGGCTCATCCCATTCTGGTTCTCCCTCTACGCCAGCTCGTGGACAGAGGAATATTACGTCATCGCTACTCCTTTCAACATTGTTATTGTTGAGTTGCTCATAATCGTTCCCACTCTGTTAGGCGTCCTGTACAAGAAGTGGTATGGAAAAGCCAAAGGAAGGGTTATGGCAAAGGTACGTAATATAAGCGTTTACTCAGGGGGCAGATTTATCTATGTTGTTTTCTTCTTCTTCTTCTTCTTGTTTCTTCTTCTTCTTCTTCTTTCTTTTCTGAGGGGGGGGGGGGGGGTGTATATGGGACAGACCTCAACAAGTTTTCTGACAAGCACAAAGCATATAAGGAAACGAGAAATAAAACGTCAAAATTTCTAAAGAGGAAAAAAAAGAACGAGCTGCATTTATGGGCTTACAAAATACCATACACATTGCTTCTTCAAAGGAAATATGGGGAAGGGCCGCCCCGATGCTTCGTTCCCATCAATCAATATATATTTATAATGATCGCGCTGTAGGTGTTCTCTACAAGAGGATCACTATCAGACAGTGCCAAAACTCAGTCAAATGTGGACAAAACCTTTTTTTTTTTTTCGAAAGAACTTCTTTTAAAAACCAGTGACCGATTGATTGATTTTGACAGGGGGGGGGGGGGTATATTGTACACGCCTCTCCCCCTCTCAATAAGTGAGGCATATATACCTCACATCCCAATTCAATTCATTCAATTCAATTCAATTCAATTAATTCAAGGTTTATTAAAAACATCAGTCGCAGCCCAATGGCTGAATTAGTCATGTATACAATTAAGAGACTCATTACATATTTCAAACATTAAAAACAGTTACATTTGTCAATACTGAAATAAGAAATATGTAGTTCATAAGACAAGATTACTTAGGGCATCGAAAAGAAATAAACATAATATAATAACAAAATCAGAGAGTTGGAAACGATAAAATATAAACAACAGAAACAAAGGAGGAAGTATAAAAGTACAAGTTAACGAAATACAAATTGCGTACGGAAGTTTTTGAAAAGGGTCAATATGCGGATATTAGATAAAACTGATAAAATTTCCCCATTGCATTTAAAAATTGATATAGCAAGTATTTGTGTTATTGCTTCAATTAGTAGTAATGTAGTGATATAAGAAAAGCTGTAATTTTGCGTTAAACATTTGCTTAGATGTTTAATGGCTATAGTCATGGTAGTTTATTGTCTTATATCAAAATTGAACAAACTTTATGAATGGATAGAGTACAAATGAAATGAATATCGGTTTTCTATTCTAGTTATTGATTGGGCTTGACTTTATTAAGAAGATCTACAAAATACGGTATGGGGCTGTTGCGGAAGCGATTTGTTTTGTATTTGAATTGCTGATATCTAGTAGTATGGCCTAGGTTGATGGGTAGGTTTTTCGAAGGAGGTAACCAGGTACTACATGTTGGGTGTTTGGCTAATGCCATTGCGAAATCCAAGCAAAGTTTTTCCATTCTGGATTCGAGAGTAGGAATTTCGCATAATCGGCGAGCACTGGCATAGTCCGTCTATTTTGAGCCCAACATGATTTTACAGACTCTTTTTGGGATTTGTTCTAAACTTCTGACCTGTTTTTGTGTAAGCCCGCCATTAAAAATTGGGGAGCAGTATTTCCATGCAGGACGAATGTAGCCCGTATTACCATTTGAGATCAGATAAAGACACCCATATTGCTTCAGAACCCAAACATCATACAACTTTTCTGTTAACATTTTAAAACGATTTCTGTGACATGTAGATCCCATTTTAGGTTGGATTGGATAATAATACCAGAATTTTGACAGTTGGAATTTTAATAAAGGTGAATCATCGATATAAAAGGTTGGATCAGGTGGAGGAGTTTTTGAGAAAGTCACACTAAGTGAAAAAACACTTCGAAGGATTCAACTTCATAGGATTTTTGACTGGACCACTCAATCCAAATTGTTCATGTCGAGAGGGATCATTTTCCTTACGACATTCCAGCAAAGTAAGATCACTACATATTTATAGCATCGACTGGTACGTTTTCACAAGCATCGTTTATCATTATGAAAAAAAAGTAGGCCCTATAGGTCCCAAGTTTGTTCCTTGGGTACAACCAGTTTCATTAGGTATGATTCAAGAATACAACGTGCCTTGGTATTTAAAACGCACTGTTGGCGATGTTCCAAAAAATTGATAATCCATTCAATGATACATGGTCGAACATTGATTTGATGCAATTTTCCTAATGAGGATGTTATGATCCAGTCTGTCAAAAGGCCTTGTGAAGTCGGTACAAAAAACAGGGAGAACACTCGTTGCTCTTGTCAACAATGACGCATACATATTGGGAAGCAAGCTAAACGCAGATAATGGGTAGTCGATAAACCTCATGGAGATTTCAAATTGCCGTGCGTCGATTTTGTCAGTGTATCCTTCAGAAAGGCACATTGCTACAAAATATTCTGGCAATTTAGCAAACACGACTTGTTTAATGCAATTGGACGAGATTATTAATGGTTGCTGGTAATGGTTTGTGAATGGGGGTAATTTGAGCTTGCTTCCACTGTTGTGGTACTGTCCCCAGAGATTTTACGCCAATTGCTATTATCAAGATATTTCTCTCATGCTCTATCTCTGTCATATCAATGTTTCCTTCTCTCTAATCTATTTCACATTAAAAAAAAACAACTGCCGCTCTCAGATCTGCAGCAAACGCTTTCTGGATTGCCGCTGTCGTCACCCCCATCATCAATGGCATCACGCACCCTGAATACTACGGTGTCGACTGGCGGATCTGGGCCGGCGCCGTCTTGCTCCCTCCCATCGGCTACGTGTGTGGGTTGAATCTTCGCTCTGATCGCCAGCCTCCCCGTTCAACGTCTGCTGCTGCGATCTCGCTCGCTGTCGGCATGCCGAACGTCATCATCGCCAACCAGCTCTCGGAGACTTACCTCGCGGAGAACGAGACACCCTGCGAGACATCCACGGACGCATAACCATATTAGTCTCGTCATGCCAGTCGAAGGCTTTGTCTGGGCAGTTATGTATCGAGCCATTGAAGAGTTTTTCATCAAACTGACACCGAAGTGTTGCCAGGGCAGTGATGATGATGATGTATGAGAGCGACGACAATGACAAGAAAAGACTGGTAATAGAGACGGAAAAAACCCGAACTTTCGTACAAGAGATTCAAATCGAGCCCGGGGGGGGGGGGGGGGGGGGCACTGTCATTACAAAGTGGACACCATGCTCGTACATGGACTTTCAAAATGAACCCTAAACATACTAAACAAGTAATTATCCTTCGATCTCAGAATATCCTGAACAAGTATTTTGTCATGTTTTTCCCCGCCCTAAACAAAAACGCGCACCCAAGCTGTTGTAAAAGTATACCGTTTTTCCTGAGTTTTGCAAGTTTGATACCCTTTCACTGTACGCGCTTAAACATCGCCCGTCCGTGAAAACAACCCTTTTACGCGTTTTTGTGTACGAGCATGGTGTCCACCTTGTAATAATAATGACAGTGGCCCCTGGGGAAATCGAGTCAACAGGCTTGGTTTTAAATCAAAGCTTATACAAAATCAAACAGATGAGCGAAAATTTCCAACAAAATAGGACATGGCATAAGAAGTTAGAGCCATTATGAAAATTTATGTTTGACCCTGCCATAACTATCGAGGATAATTTGCGGACATCGATCTGAATGCTTTTTGACGCAGAATTTTCACATATTATTTTTTTCACTTTCTCGAAGAGCATGCTTTCAATGTCCTTATTCCAAATATGTTGTGGAGAAAACACTCCTGCATTATATGATTATATCCTGAATTGGGCTTAAGAAAAATGTGCAAAACTTGAGCAATACATATTCAGAGTCGTCCACAAAGTGATGTCATCAGTATGGTAGTGTCAAAAATTAATGTCCTGCAGAAAATTTCATATACTTTGCGACCGTTTCGTTCGAATTTTCGTTGATCCGTTTTATAATAATGATGATGATGATGATAATAATAATAATAATGATAATAATAATGATAGTAATAGTAATAATATGTCTTGTTACCCAGGGTAGCCTCTTCAGTACTATTTACTGTTCTCCCAGAGGGCCCTCCAGGAATGTTATTACCCTGGCTTTATACAGTCTTAGCTTTGATTTAAGGGATAGTCACAGCGGGCTCTGCGATGTTCACTTACTCCTCTTGCTCCTACTCGTATCTCTTTGGTATTGAGTTATACATCAGCACAAAGGTCAAAAACTTCTCAACTTTAGCGCGAGTGAAAGATATTGGCGGCAATTTCGTTGTTGCTTGTGTGTTCCGTGTGACTGTGCATAACATCACACCTTCGCCAGAGCAGTATACGGCCGAGGATTCCTATTCATGCCGAATGTACAGTGGACCAAGCTAAATCCTCGTAGACTCGGCACCATAATATCCCTTAAAGACTATTCGCTTTGAGGGTTTGGGTTTCCATTAAGCCTACACTGTAAAAAAAATTACTCTTAAAATTACGGTAATTGGGCGGCAACTTGCTGCACGACTCTCCACCGTAATTTTTTACGGTTGGACTGTATTGTAAATTACGGCTAACCACTGCATACTACGTAATAATTACCGTTATTTTAACGGTTCGCACATCTTATTTCATTCTACCGTTAAAATAACGGTAATTATTACGTAATATACAGTGGGTAGCCATAATCTACAATACAGTCCAACCGTAAAAATTACGGTAATTGGGTGGCAACTTGCTGTACGTAATTTTACGGTAATTTTCTTACAGTGTAATCACATGCTGACCCGATAACTATAACGAGAACTCGTGACGTCATATTTTTCGCTATCTCTATAAGTATAATTTGATTGTTGTAAACCTTTTCCTCCCGGAAGGCAAAAAAGATGTTGGTTTTGTTTTGTTGTTGTTTTGTTGTTGGTGGTGTTGTTTTTTTTTTTTTAGCCTCGGCAGGTTTTTTTCTTTTGCCTGGAAAAAAACCCCCCCAAAGTGCCCTTCAACTACAGGCTTTACTGCCCCCAAAGTGCTCTCATTGATAGAGAAAAAATCCATCATAAGTCTTCTTGGGGAGTTCGTCTGATTTGATTTTCATCGAAATCCCGATCTCTTCCGCTTCAGGGAGGAAATGAGACGAGAAAATTATGCAAATGAGGTGAAAGTTTAGGGGCGTTGTCCCTGCTCTGTGCCGCATCGAATAGTTAGTTTGGCGTAAGATCCGTTTAGTTAGTGACCTCAGGGAGATAATATGTGCCAAATTTCATGAAAAAAATTCGCAGTAGATTGAACAATAATCGCCGATGAAAATAGGCAGATTTCATTTTTTATTTCCCTCCCTTCATGCCCATTGACACTATACACAGAGAGGAGCAGAATTTTAAACAAAAGTGAAAGGTTGGCTTATTTTCATCAATGATTATTGTTCATTCTACTGGGAGTTATTATCTTCAGGAGGTCATTTACTAACAGGATCTTCCACCAATTAAGTATCCGATGCGGCACGGAGCAGGGACAACGATCTAAACTTTTTGCTCATTTACATAATTTTCTTGTCTCTTTGCTCACTAAAGCGTAAGAGATCGGGATTTCGATGAAAATCAAATCAGACGAACTCTCAAGAAGACTTACGATGATTACCACATTAAGCAATTGAATTTTGGTCGATATCTCAGTCCCACGTGCTCATTGAAGCGTGAACTTTCAATTAAATGGCATGAGATCATTGATACATATACACCGGTCATATAAAGATGCTAAAATGTTATCAATAAGATTTTTTTAGTGTACAAAATAAAGGCAATAATTTCAGCATGGTGATATTTTGTTTTTTATTATGTGTTCAT
The DNA here is from genome assembly GCA_029962745.1 of Echinometra lucunter. Classification (NCBI taxonomy): domain Eukaryota; kingdom Metazoa; phylum Echinodermata; class Echinoidea; order Camarodonta; family Echinometridae; genus Echinometra; species Echinometra lucunter. Next base: position 29,089 of record JAPZVO010000476.1, on the reverse strand, counting down.
TCAACCGTGAATTGATACCCAGCTAGCAATTGGACGTTTTCTGAACGTTTCTTGAAACATTCCAAGTTCGTTGTTTGGACGTTTGTCAAAACGTTTTCGGAACGTCTTTTTGTGGAAGGTTTTCGACGTATTTAAGACGTTTCAAATGGACGTTTAAAACGTTTTCTAAACGTTAAAAAAACAATAGAAAACCTTTCAAAATGTTTAAGGACCTGCTGAAACCTTTGAACGTTATAGACGTTTTGTGGACGTTCTGCAGACGTCCACAAAACGTTTGATTGGACATTTGTAAAACGTTTTCTAAACATTAAAAAAAATCAAAACCTTTTATGCATTTCCTTTCCAGTCTAGGGTCCTGCAGACAACCTTTAGACGTTTTACAAAACGTTTTAAAAACGTTCAGAAAACATTTTAAGAACCTTTAGAAAACCTTTAAGAACGTTTAGAAACCTTGTAAGAACCTTTAAGAATGTACAGAAAATCTTTGATAATTATGATTTTAAAAAATTATCCGAAGACAAGTTCTTTCAGTAGAATCTTCTTAATGTTCTATGACACTAACAGTCCTCCTGTGCCTATGCCTATATCCTATCCTATCGTATATCCTAAACTATGTACTAAACTCTTGTCAAATTTTTCTATATATAGGGACCTGATTGCAGTGACCGTTAAAAAATAGTTGATTACAATATTACAATTTTTAAATTCAGACCAGAAATACCTCTTCGAATTGCATTTTGGGCATTAATCATTGTTTGCATTAATTTTGCATTATAGAATTTGTATTACAGAAAGGCCAAAATAGATTGCCATCTGTCCTTTAAATTATGATTTTGGTCAATTCTAGGTCTTTTGTGAATATTCATGAATCACGATCGATTACTTTCAGTCTAAGGACCTGCAGAAAACCTTAAGACGTTTTAAAAACGTTTTAAGAACGTTTTTTCCAGACAAAGACATAGCGGACGTTATAAAAAACGTTTGTGACGTTCTGAAACGCTTTGTGTTTGCTGGGAATGACATATATATATTTCATTTCAATGAAATATATATTTCATTTATGATATCAACCAACTGATTTTCTGCAGAAGAATGTATTATTTGTTCATTTGGACATCGGAAAAAAAAAGAAATTTGGTAACGATTCTACATTTGTTGAAGAATAGTGTTTTTATTTTCTCATTCATAATGATTTAGAATTGGACGTTTTTAACACGTTTAATAAATGTTCAACAAAAAATAGGTCAGGTACCGGACGTTTAATTTTGTAACGTCCGATAACGTTTTACAAACGTTTTGTGAAGGACGTTTCATTTTGTAACGTCCATTGACGTTTTAAAAACGTTTTAAAAAAACCTGTGCTTTGTGGTAAATGCTTCACTCGCTTATAGAATATGTAGAAACAGTATGGTTTTGGATGCCGAGCATCAAGTCGAATAGCGTCATATTTGGCAATTAGGTGATCACAATACACGTATTTAGATATTTTTGAGGCGCATCAAAGAGTATTTCTTTCGCTTGCTGCGCTCACTTGAATAATTTTATTTAGATGATAGTTTGGGAATCGGGGCAATTTGGACAAGTTAACTGAATATTTAATTTCGATCTTATAGGCCCTACAGTGTATTTGAAGACAGAAGACTGTGTTTTCTGGTCACTTATGATAATTATTTCATCTTTTCTAATTATCTCTCCTTGATGTATCTCCTTCATCTTCATGTTCTACATCGTACACTCTGAATTTTTCATTACTATGCATCATGCAAGGTACTTCCCGTGCACCACAAACGCCTACACACTAAGTGAGGGTGTGTTGCTATAATTATAAAAGAATGCCCAGTCATAGCCGTACCAGCGGGGAGGGGGGGGGGGGTAGGGACAGATGCCCCTATCTTTTGCAGCAGCTTGAGCTAACTCCGAACTGGTCTACTGAAATGCATTACTGAACGGATCTTTAATGGTTTGCAGATGGTAATGATCAGCTAAGCATCACCATGCGTGAACATGGACAAATATAGACTTAGTCAAGTGAAACTCCGTGTGAATGCCTCCTCGGCCCCGTATCCAGGTATCATAAAACTTGTTATCAATAACAAGTTGCAATAACTGTTATAAGCCACCGAAACCCTTGCATCTGACTGGCTGAGAGCAAATTTGTCATAGAAAATGTGGCAGTTGTTATTGAAAACAAGTTTTCTGAAGCGGGGCCACGCATGGACTTTGATTCCCACGTGACAAGTATAAAGACAACGATTGGCTCCAGGACTCACGTGGCAAGTATACAGTCTGAGATTGCTTCTGCAAAGATTGCGTGAGGTACCGAGAAAACACAAACACTTTGCAAGTCTCCATTTAGTTGGAACTTGTCTCAAGAGGTGTTCACATGATTAGATATCACTCCCACAGTTCACGTGACCTAGGAAACAAGATGAAGTCTCTGGTTATTGTAATTTTCGCAGCCCATTTTAGTGCAGAGGGTGAGTATACATAACCTTTTATTACTGTTCCTTTTCAATATTGTTTGCTGTTCATTTTCTGTTGTAATACCGCTCTGATCAGCTTTTCTGTAAAAGTGCTGTACAAGAATCAATTATCATTGCTTTTTTATTAATCACGAAGGATATACATGTGCGAGCTAATAATAATTGAACCCCTTTTCGAAGCTTCTATCCTCAAAAAATGTTCAAATACTTGAAATATATCAGGTGACAATGTTTTCTTGAATTTGAATGAATGGTGTTCATGAGTTACTTTCAATTTGCTTGAGAGTAATCAGAGTCGAAATGAATGTTTGACTCGATCTGTATCCACTAGAATATTGTAACGAAGCTGATGTCTGAATCAGAGTTTACCTGTTATTGAGGCATCATTTCGAGAGGTTGGACAATTTTGAGAGGGGATTTTGTGATTTTTCTTCTCTTAAAAGCGTTTATAAATAATTATATTTCAAAGCAAAACCATGAAATGTTCACGATTTCGACAAAAAGGGTTGTTTTCATGAGCTTGTACTTGAAATTGAAAAAAAGGGAAGTGTTTTTGAGCTTGTATAGACTTTTAATCGAAGTTGAAAAAAGGTGTGTGTTTTTTTCTGGTCCTTATTTGCAAGTTCTGTAATTGGAATGCGAAAAATAGGGGTGTTTTTTAAAAGCCAATTTGTACTTGAAACTGAAAAAAAAAGTGTGTGTTTTTTCTGGTCCTTGTTTGCAAGAAGTGTACTTGAAATGAGAAAAATAGGGATGTTTTTTTTAAGGCCAATTTGTACCATTTGTGCCAAGGTAGGGGTGAAAATGGCTAAAAATGTACTTGAAACCCGGCGAAATAGGGGTCAAATTCTAGGTTGCTGAACGATCATGGCTACACCTTTGAATATAGAGTGACAACACCGGGGGCAAAACTTTTTAGAGTGGTACGATCGATTAGGTTTTCATAGCCAATGGTATATTGTATCCTATACTAGTACTTTAATACAAATTAAACGAATTCAGAGTGCCGATCCCCTATAAAAACAACACAGCAATAATAAACTTGTGTTGTTATGCATGTACTATCATTCAGACAGGTTTCCGAGAGGGGATTTTTTTTCTCTAAAAGGCGTTTCCAATTTCGTAAAATTTCATAGAAGTATTCCGATATCTATTAGGTCTTCATATGGCCTAAGCGCGTGCGTTATACTTTGTTAAAAATAAACGAATTCAAGTGGATTCAAGCAGTATTTTATTGATTTTTGAAAAATGCCAAGGACCTCTTGATATCTGCTGGTGTGTGCTAGTATATATACCAAGACTTAATTATGTCTATATTTTTGTTGTTTTTTTACTATCATTTCTGCGATGAGGCAGGCCCATAATTTACCTTTTTCAAGGGCCAGGAGACTATCCCAAATAACAGTCACCTCATACGACCAGTGGCGGCGCTACGGGGGGGGGGGGGGGGGGGGTAGGGGGCGACCGCCCCCTGTGATTTTTCAAGTGATAAAAAGAGGATAAAAGAGGAGAAAAAGAAAAGAGGAAGTAAGAAGAGTATGGGGAAAGAGAGGGCTCGGACATGGAACTATAACATATCCCTATTTCTTTCATTTGGGTAATCTTGCCCCCCCCCCCCTCCGTCCAAATACCCTGGCGCCGCCCCTGCCTACGACAGTTCTCGATTAACTGTTGCTCATTTTACAAGCACCTGGTCCACCTCAAACGACGTCACTCATTCATGAGGGGAAAAAAGACGGAAGCAATAACTGTATGGCTCCCCCTCCTCCCTCAGGTGGTCCACTGTACGGTATGCTCGTTCACGATTTTTAGGGAAAAGGGGTATTTTAAGGGGCTCAGTTCGGAAAATCGTTGAAATAGGCGGTCTTTTAGCATTTGTGGGGAAATATTTTTAATTAGGGGTAGTTGAAGTTGTGGACACCCTTCACCCGGGCACTCTTCCTTCATTTACAGGGTAATTTCGCTAGCTTCCCTTCCAAAAACCTGTTGGGGGGGGGGGGGGTAATTTTGCTGTCTTCCCTTCCAAAAGCCCGTGATAGCGGGTAAAAATCCTAACCCATTTCCGTCCTTGAAAAGGGGGTATCTCAAAGAATCTGGAACAAGCATTTGTGTGTGGTTGACCGTCGGGGAGGGGGGGGGGGCCATCTTACTGGACTCTACGTCAGCAAATGATTTCTTGAGCGAGCAGGGATTTAGAAATGCACGTATCGGGTCATCAGCATACGTTATGTTTACGTTACATTTACAGTCTGTGCACAGAACTGCTACGAATGTTTCTCAGCCATACCCAGCGATGAATGCCTTAACTTGCCCGAGATGGACGAGTTCACGTCCTGTAACGGCCAGCAACAAATCGTCAATTGCAGCCTTGATGGAGGGTGTTTCGAGGGAGACCTTACATTGCTGTATAACGTGCCATTTTGTAAGAAAATTCAAGAGTTCTTTCTTTAAATTTCTGTTTCCTTGTAAATTGTGACGAATAATAAATCCATGTCAGATGTTAGGACCCGATTCAAAATTTTTTAAGGGGGAAGGGAGTCAGATTTTCAGGTGTATATGTTTTACCCGAAAAGAATTTGCTGACTAGTTCCTCCCCTCCACTCGAAACGTCCTCGGCATTTTCAGTCCATTTTACCCGAAAATTGGGTTTTCAAAGGGGGAGGTGTGTCCCATTTGCCCCTGGATCCGCCCTGCATTTTATGTAAACAGTCATTCCATTGTGACTCGCGTGACATTTATACAAAATTTCAATTTGTTCAGGTTAAGTACTTGAAAAACTTATTTTGCAGGCCTGTTTTGTTTTACATATTCAATCAATGTATTGACCATACACATTGCTAAACAAAAATCCTTGATGTAACGTCATGCTTGTTGGAGATATTTCTTTTTTTTTTGTGACTCGCTTGACGCGACACTAATGCAGATTCTGACCTGAATGTATAATTGACTGCATTTTCCACCGGCGTAAATCCACTCTGAGGAGTGGGGGGGGGGGGGATGATTGACTTTTTTGACGATTTTTTTTCTGTCGATCTCACACTTAAGTATAAGCACACACCCTCACTGACCCCCACAGACCCCCCCTACACACATTTTAATATTTATTTTGCGAGCGAGCGAAGCGAGCGAGCCAAAAATAACCACTTTTTTGGTTTTCAATCGCATTTTCAAATAGAAATTCTAAAATATGATGGTTGTTTATGACAGATATTCAAAGATTTTACTAACGCATTAATGAAAATATATTTCCTTTCTTAAAATGTGGGGGGGATATTTGTACACGCCATCCCCCCCTCTCCAAAAAGTGGGGGGGGGGGGGAGGATATATCCCCCCATCCCCCCCCCCCCGGGATTTACGCCAGTGGCATTTTCATAAGAAAGTACTGTCCCATTCACACCAAATTTTCTGGAGTTAATTTTGAGACATTAGGCAGTAATAAGGCAAAATATCTCTATCCTTTGATTTTTCATTTTAAGTCAATCACCTGTATGAAAATGTGACTCGCGTGACAAGTGTCATTTGAGAATTCAATTTAAACTCTGTTGCGGGAGGTGTAAGTCGGTTGGTCGAAGGTGAAACGTAATGAAAATCAGATGTACACCTTTTGAACATATGAATATGAATAACTTTTTTTTAAATTAGTTGAATTTGAAATTTTAAGCTCTTGGTGTCTAGTTACATGGAATGGCTGTAATTCTATTATGTTCGTTTGGAGGCTTGTAGTATTTTGGTTTGAAAGCCAACTGGTCATTTTTAAAGACTCATTTTAACCCTTGTTTCCTTCATCCTCGATCCTGACGCAATTAAGTTTTAAAATATAAGTCAAGTGGATGATTGTCGGGGGGGGGGGGGGGTTGGGGGGCAGGGGGCACTGCCGTTATACAAGGTGGACACCATGCTCGTACACGAAAACGTGTTAAAAGGGTTGTTTTTCACGGACGGGAGAAGCGCATACAGTAAAAAGGGTATCAAAATTTCAAAAGGTTGTAATAATTAGGTTGTTGACCCCTTTTACAATTGGTCGTGCGATCGTTTGCAACCATTTGGTCACAATATACATGATATGTTGTACATCATCGCAATGGTCGCAAATAGGAAATGTGTTCTTAAAGGCCAGTATATTGCAAAAACATCTTATGGTAACAGGAGGCTTACTTGAAAAGGACTTTTTAGACTTGATTTGGAAAAAAAAAACTTGTTTAGGGTGGAGGGGGGGGGGGGGGGAACATGACAAGATACTTGTTAAGGATATTCTGAGATCGAAGGATAATTACTTGTTTTTTGAAAGTCCATGTACGAACATGGTGTCCACCTTGTAATGACAGTGCCCCCCCCCCCCCGATGATTTTCGAGTATGATATCTGGCGCTGACAGTGAACTCGAAACTCATTTGATGCACGATGTATTCAACGAAAATAATGGATTATTTGAGCCTTTTTTTGTGAAAGCCACTCAAGCGGTAACCCGAGTGGAACGGGCTGGGATGCTCAGAGTGCATTTATAGAGAGAGTGGCGTCACGCGTATGTACAAGCTATATGAGGCACGCGGTCAAAGGCCAAACATGGGGATCAAAATAGTTTCCTCGTTCCCTCCCAGTCTGCAGTCTGCTAAAGTACATGAACAGAACGAAAGTGCCTTGCTGCCAGCTTGCAAATTGCAAGACGATATTCCAATGTATCCACTTTTTACTGACAGCATGTATAAAGCTTCCCGAATGAAGGAAATGCAGCACAAAATCTCAATATTTGATTCCGGTGAAAAAAGTCTTCTGTTTTGAGCCAGAATGGCATTTACTTATCATTCCCCTGCAGCTGTTCGTTACCACTATTGTTTTTAACTTCTTTTATTCATAATTCCGAATTTGTCAGCACACACTGTATCCATTTCCTTGTGTGTCTGATAATCCCCCCCCCCCTCTCTCTCTTTCAGTTTTCTTTTTGATAAGGGTTAATATAAACTCATTTGATAAACATTTTGAGCAATATCTATTCTTGCAGACGGCAGTTCATTCCGGGGGGGGGGGGGGGTAACTCGAATTAGGTTTCCACGGGGATGTGCCGCTGAAGCCTTCATATCCGTACCCAGTCTTTAAGGGTTATTTTGGTAGAAAAGGGCATCCATCATTAGGGATTTTGCACCTCGAATGTGTAGACCTACTCTAAAGAATAGAATTACTTAAAAATTGAGGGGCATGTTTTTAGGGATCTGCCGACTCTCGGATTTATATTTTAAACAACAGATTTTGCTGATTGTTCAAAAGTGAGGAGCATGTTAAGGAGTTTTCCGACTCAAAACTATACCTCATGTTTAGGGATTTATTAAAAAAAAAAGGGACCATCTCAGCGGCACACCCCCATATACCATATTAGGCGCGTGCCCCCCCCCCCCCACCCCGGGCAGTTCATTTCTTCAATATTTGGTGTAAGTTGGTTGGTTTTTCTCTGCATTCGTATAGTATTAAGTAATTCTTTTAAAATGATTTCAATGAATTTATTCCTCCCACTCTCTGTCATTCAACTTAAACTCTTCACGTTTTTTCCCCCTTTTCTCTTTCTTTTTTTAAAATATCTAACACTACGTCTACACTTTCTTCATATCATCCTTTTTCTCTCTCTCACATTTTGCCAATTTCCGATTTTCTGGACGTAACACATGCACTAAACGTCCCCCTCCCCAATCTAAATATGCTTGAAAGACACACCCCTCTTCACAAAGCATTCTTGAAATATGTAACGAACTTTTAACTAACAGGTTTTTTTGTACATAATATGACAGAATCATTTATTCTAGTGAAATCCTTAAAATGCTAAATATAATTAAATGTCTCTAATCAAATGCATGTTCTATTACCCCCCCCCCCCCAAAAAAAGAGATAATAAATGCGGAAGGGAAATCTTCAACATTTGCATTAGGGCCGAAATCCTAAGGGGGGGGGGGCATGTCTTCACATGTGCTCACAATTTGGAAGGTGGAGGCATGTTATCAAATGTAGCTCCCTCCCGAGCTATTTTTTTGGGGGATGATCTTTAATATTTTTTCTGCTTTTCAGTGAAAGTTTCAGATACAAGGTGACACCTGTTGGAATTTCTTATACTTCCCCTCACCTTTCAAGACAGATTTCCATCCATGAGTGCAGTACCTAGTTTGGGCAATGTTAATGAAAATCAGCTTGGATACTGCTCATACTGACCAGTAGCAACTTATGATAAACTGCTACTTTCTAATTCAATTACTGAGGATAAAAGATCCGACTGTATTAGTGTTCATGGCACTTTAATACAACATATCGGTTTCCACCTCAAAGGGGAAGTTTATCTTCATTTTGTTATAATAAAAAAAGAATGTGAGTAACATATCAGTGGAAGTTTGACCACCCTATTACAGCAAGAAAGGTCGTAATTCATTTTCAAGTATACTGCTTGGATTTCAATGATACTGAAAATACTTGATTTTTCTGTTTATGCCATCAAAGCAAATTTTTTTTTTTCACTTTACTGAGGGCAAAAAATGAGATGGCCGTATGCAGAAATTTTTCGAGGGGGGGGGGGGGGGAGCAAGACATGTGAAAAAAATTGAAAAAACTTGACACTAGCTAGAGAACAAAGCGACCGAGCTGGTCATGAGGATACTTCAATATACAGTGAAATTGAAGGATTTGGTAGATTTTGAGAAAATTTTCAGTAAAAATATGTCAGTTTTCAAAATTCCTGTTTTCAAAACCCCCCCACCTTCTCCCTGCTGCGTACGGCCATGGATGAGTATGAAATAACTTTGTATACTTTAAAATAACATGCATCAAAATTACTGCATTTGGGAACAAAATTTCTGTACCTATGAATTACACAGTTATGTCATATGGAAAATCAAAATTTTCATAGCAAAAAAATAAAATAAAAAGGAAAAAATGCATATGTTCTACACATAATAAGTAATCATTTCAGGTAATTTCTTAGTTTCATAAGATACCCTAGTTGCTCTTTAAAGGTAGAAGCCCACATTTGCAAGTATCCACCAATCTGCAACAAAAGCTTTACTTTATATTGCTTTAAGCCACAGTAAGACACTTGTAAAGTTTTAGATCCCAGTACATTTCCATTTAGGATAAAGAAGGAAAAAAAATTACATAACTTTTCTTTGTTTGGTAAAGGCGTCTGCCTGATGCTTTAAGAGTAAAACCATTCATTTTTCACTTATTCTTTGGAATATTAGCTAATTAGAAAATTAGCTAATTTCTCTTCATATTCTTAAACAATGTAGTGCAAATGGTTAAACATAATCAGTAAGTATTGAACATTACATAAAAACACTCGGCTCAATGACCCTTCCTTTCTTTGAAAAATTTTATGGCTTAATTCCAAAAGTTTGAAGATGTAATTGACTGGCCTAATGTCAAATTTTAAACTATAATGAATCCAAATCAGATTCACAATTTCGAGAGGACATCTCCTATTTGCTCTTGATAATACCCTTTTATGTGACAAATGAACAATGGGGGGGGGGGGGGGGGGGACAGACTACTCATTTGAAAGAAAGGGTGCAACCACCACACAAATAATAGTGACAATAACAATAAAAGAACATATTTTAAAATGTTCTTTAATTTCTGAGGAACTTTGGCGCAATAATTTCACTGACAAATTTCTTCTCAACAGATGCAAGGGTTTTAGCAGCTTTTGGCAGTTGTAAGTGAAAATAAGACTCTTCATTACAGGCTGCCCTGACTTCTTATATTCACCATATGTCATATTCACTGGAAGAAAAATGTATTGAAACTCAAAAAAGGGAAAAACTCAAAGAAAAGAGAATGTAATGGAAGGAAAAAAGAGTCATTTAACTCCAGAATTCTTTGTCAACCAGAAGAAGCAAAAAAGGGGGAGATATGGGAATATTTCCCCTTCCCCTTTCGAAATTTCTGTCTATGCAAAAGCTAAATTTTAGGCTAATGCCATGGACACTGGCTGCCTAAAATTCCACCACTTATTTGGGCTGGAGCTGGCAGTTTACATTGTATCTCTGCTCAGTCTGTGTCTGGTCTATTTTCTTGCCCTCTGCAGATATGAATCGCTGTCCGTTTCTCTCTGTCTTTTCCAAAGATTGTGATGTGATGATTCCTGTAGCATGCATCATTTTGATTTTGATCTGCAAAAGAAAAAAATGAATAAAAAGGAGAAAGTAAAGGAAGGCAGGAGATAGAAAGAGAGAGAGAGAGAGAGAGAGAGAGAGAGAGAGAGAGAGAGGAGGGCAGGGAGAGAGAAAGATAGAAAGATAAGGGGAGGGCAGGGGAAATAAAAGGAAGACAAAGAAGTTTATTAAATTATTCATGATTTCAGCTCCGTTCATTACTGAAAACCTGACATGTTAACCAACCTATGTTTAAATTTCTGTACACTAACTGTTAGTATTTTTTAAAACAACTGACAATGAAATAACTAAGCAGATTAATCTAGTTAACCCATAATTAATGGAAAAGAAATCATTTGAACCATTCAAATATTAAAAGAAATTTAGGCAAGGCAATGTAAGGTTTCACACACTATAAATTGATTTTATGATGCTGATAACATATTCATCAGATAGAGATGGTTAAACTCTGATATGATCTGTGCTTTAAGAAAGAAGCTTAACAGTGCGATATCAGTCTGCAAAATTACCTCCAAATACTGAAGTCAAACTAACAAAGCTAACATGACATCTGCCGACCTTTCTTTCATGGCATATCCTGCCTCTCATGAAGCGAAGTTCTGTATCTTCAGTCTGTGTCAGCTCCATTGTCCAGCATCTTGTAAAACAATAAATTTCAAATAGTAGTTAGTACATAATTAAAAGTGGATAAAACCATATAGTGGAGTCTGTTAGCGACAAAAATACCCCAGATGTGGACACGGCGGACAAAAGCATGATTTTTTCTTCAGACCTTTGTATATGTATAAGGATTGAAAATAGGGTATGCTCCAAAAAATCTGACATCAGGAATGGTGAAAAAATGGGTCTAAATGCCAGAATTTATGAATGCCACCTAAATAATAAACAGTCTGAATTCTAAGACTAATACAGCTAAGAGTTGGTCAAGAGTTTTTTGTGCCTAGCTTGTCTGGCCAGTGCTAGCTGCACACAGTGCAATGAAAACCCCTTTTTCTGGCTTTTGATTCATCTCTGTGTCGGAGGACGAGTTTGTTCGCTATTTTTTAAAAAAATATGTTTTGTTATATTTAGTCATTATCATTGTTATCATATTGCCTGGGACGGCAATTATTCAGCTGGTGGTGAGTGTGAGAGGACAGGATTGCCCTCTCGTTCGGTTGTCATGGCTATTCGCGTTCAATGCAAGCGCGTCATAGGGGCGCTTTGTTTTATGCTGTTTTGGTGTTGCATAACAACGCATAAAGGCAAACCTTTGAATTATTGCAGACGACATATTCGTTATCTCTCAATCTCTGCATCTCTTCATCTTTACCTCTTGTCCGATTGAGGTAAGCACACGAAAATCGTATTGATATTATTCATTGTTTATATTTCTATATTATGAATGCTTTGTTAGTTCCATATTTGCAATTTATATTCCAAAATAATTGTATTCTGCATAATAGTGCTTGATGCATAAGTTGACTTATGTTTGTCTATGGAAAGAGAGAAAGAGAGAGAGAGAGAGAGAGAGAGAGAGAGAGAGAGAATGAAAGAGATGCAGTAAACAATGTGTTGCGTTTTGCTGGTATAATCACTATGTAAAAGTTATGATTCAGTGCGATATATGTGAAATTATAATTCAGCAAATATCTGTAATACTTTTGTTTATTTACTTTATTGTGTAGCCGTGGCTACATTGATTGAAATAATATCGTTTGTCAAAACCTGCTGGAGGTGGTGGTCAAGCTGATGTCAATAACTCATTCTTGGTAGACCTGTCTGAAGGTAAATGCTTATGATATGTATGATGAACAACTGTAAACATTCATTTCATATTTTTAGGCAACTTTGTGATAGGTGGAAGTATTGGTAGACAGTTCAATTATAATTCCTCATTATAATTGTTTTGATATTCGATATCTCGGTTATCGGGAGATGTATTATGTATTTATATTGTCTTGGAAGTTTGTTTCATTGATCGATTTAACCACTTTTAATTGCGAGAACAAATACTTTGGGTTCAAAATTTATCTTAGTTTATTAATGCAGCTTGTAAGCACATGATGTTCACTGTCCATATTTTGTATACATGCTCAAAACATATTTGCATCGTATTTATGATATTTTGTATATTCTTTCTTGTATTTTTTATTCACATTGTAGACATCGTCACGTGCACTGTGCGCCGTGCAGCACGACGGTGCTGTGTTGGTTTTCTGTATTCCCGCTATATTTTCAGTAGTTTTCAGTATTTTAGGTATTTTACTATTTTCAATATTTTGTAGTATTTTCCGTAACTTTAGTTTTCTGTGATTTGATTTTGGGTCATCTTATTACGGGTCGTTTTCCCGACGGTCAGTGACCGTGTCATTTGAATTGCAGTGAAAGTCAATTATTGTAATAAAGACCATTATTCATTGGAAGATTGGAACTGCATGATGCTGTTTGGATTGTCTTCCTTTTCACCTTTTCTTCATGCGTTTGAGCCAGGGACTTGAAATTGATAGTTGTTATTGGTGAATTTGGTGTAAATAGAGACGAAATCATTACCGTACACTTTTAACCTGTCACATTTGGATCAATTTCCTTTCAACTAGCCATTTTCTTAAAATCTATGTAAGTAAATAATTTTATTTGTAATCTCAACTAAGTTATTCAGTCTTTTTTTATTGTCATAATCTGGCTTGCTGTAACAACTGGAACATCTTCAGTCCCATATGTGTGAAATGGTGTTAGATCTACAGTCGTTGAAAATGATAATATTTTGGGTAAATATTAGTGATTCTGTCTGGCCAACCACCACCCTACCACAATAAACATAACATAACTAATTTTTCACCTGCATAATTGTTCCAACTATGATGCCATTTGTACATTTATCATTTAAAAAAAATCGAAAATGTGAGAACAAAAGTAGATCTAGGTAAATCTCAGCTAGTCTGCACCACTAGACCCTAATACCAAGTGGGCCAGACTTGGCTTAGATTGGATAATTTGCGTTTGTGCTGAAAATCTGATGCAAGAAAATATCACAAAGGTACATTCATCTCGTTTTGTGAAGTCAGAAGTTAAATTTTAGTGGCATAGCTGAAAATACTCATGTATGAATGAAACAACACCATCCACAGCCAGACAGCCTAATCAAATTCGTAATCCCAACTGTGTTATAATTGATTAATTCTAGAACTGAAGTTAGACTGAGAGTAGGCCTAAGTCCATTGCAAGGAACCTACTCATGCTAGACCTTCAAAATATAATGAAAATATTAAAATCATTGTCAAGAAGTGTGTTGATATTCTAAAATTTTGCTCATATAAACACATCAATAATCATATCTAAACTTTTTTCTTTTGGAAGGGGGGGGGGGTGAGGTATTTGTATAGTATACGCTTTTTAAAAAATGTTTTTAATTGAAAATGCAATTTATCAAAGTTATGCCCAGAAGGGCAGGCAAATATTGTTTTCTGTGGGACACGATCAAAGCACATGTAGCATCCTAAAGGTGCCTTTTGACAGAATTTCAGCTTTACCACATCCACATTCTATTGTACTCACTTGGTCTATTTTTATTCTGATTGTAGGTGAGACCATATCTTCTCCAATCGGTACATTTGACATTCTGGACTCCATGTTTGATTTCATCAACAAACAGAAGATCACTGTACACACGCTGGAAGACATCATGAAACCTTACGGTGAGATTTACTAAAGAGTATTCTTTACACATTACCATGGTATATATTCTCTTCCCCTTTCCTCTAAAATAGGGGGGGGGGGGTTATCAGTGCTATATTTTGTAAGCACAGGCAAGGGGTTTCAATTTTCAATTTAATTCTTTTATGTGTATGGCCTGGATCTAAATTAATTTTGTAATGTAATTACTAATTATCAAAAGATATGCAACAAACACTTCGAATCTCCATTTCAGACCCCGCCCCCTCACAATAGTAAATGTAGATGGTTGTACCCTTTGCATGTGGTAATTCCAAGAAGCCCAAGGTTTACCATTTTTTTTCTCTCTCTCCCCTTTCCTTGTACATTTTAAATGTATTTTTTATATATTTATTGTTCTTTTTATGTACTATCCTATTTTATTATTCATACAAGAATGAATGAATTAATGAATTAATGAAAATATGTAAATAAATACATAAATAATTATATCAAAATAAAGAGCAGAAAGAAGGGCATGGAGAAGAAGAAGAAACTGCCATCTGTTTAGTGAGCACACTTTAAAGGACAATGAAAACCTTGGGACAAGTTAGCTTGTGTGAAAAAAAATCAAAGAATAATAACATTTTGGGGGTTTTGTGTGTGTTTATTAGACGAAATATTAAAGAATTACAATATTACACTTTCCCAATATTCCAAGAAATATTTTTAACGTTAAATAATCAAGCCTCACGTTAATTTTTCTTGTGTGTAGACTTACATAGTTGAGGTGTATGATCTAGGGTGATATTGATATTTTTCCAGCAAATTTTGCTATCAAAATGAATGTCACATTCTAAGTACTTTGTTGTATTGCAGACACATGGATTCACAGGGCAGCTGTGTTGGTGTAGTCAGTGCTGAAAATAGCACATACCATTTTTGCCGAAAAATGTACTCGGAACCATGGAAGGCCCAGACCAATGGACTGCTTTAGGTACTAAATAGGTAGGTCAGTCAGGTTTTTTGTTTTTGTTTTTTCTACCCAGCAATAGGCCTATGATACACAATACTAACACACGCTTCAAACATTGAAAAGAGCACACATTCTTTTTGTATGTAGGTGTAGTCAGTGCTGAAAATAGCACATACCATTTTTGCCGAAAAATGTACTCGGAACCATGGAAGGCCCAGACCAATGGACTGCTTTAGGTACTAAATAGGTAGGTCAGTCAGGTTTTTTGTTTTTGTTTTTTTCTACCCAGCAATAGGCCTATGATACACAATACTAACACACGCTTCAAACATTGAAAAGAGCACACATTCTTTTTGTATGTACTAGTATCTGTAGGCCTATTCTTCTGATTGCTTTATGAAGATTTTTGTGACGACTGCACAATTTCTTATGGAAATTGGCGGGGGGGGGGGGTAATTTTATGGTAGGTGGGGTTATGCCAACACATTTTTCCCCCCTTGGTTTTTATTAGCATGTGTTGTATGTCAAAGTTAAGTTTTGAAAAATACAAACAGGTTACAAACTATTAATCTTTAAAGATAACAAGTTATGTACATATATAGGATCAAAATGAAAATGAAACAACGTAATGAAATGTGTTTGAAGTCTAATCGAAACAATAAAAAACTTTTCATTTCAATCATTTTATGTTGAAATGCTGTTACAGTTACCATTACACTCATGCCATGCATTGTCTGAGTGTTGAATGATAACATGGACCTGTTTTATGTGATTTATGTTCACAGAAAGGCTGAAGCTGTCCAGTGCCTTTAGGATATATTCCTTGAACCTGCATTTGTCCTGAAACACTTGTACCGACCTCCAGTTGGCAACAATAGTTGAAGGCATAATTCAGGCCTCTGGGATTCGCCAATACCACTTCTTCGGGTACATTTTGTTTGTTTTTTTAAAGTGGGCCTAGTAGTAATGATAGTCAACATGTACATTATTGGCCACAGTTCTAAAGCATGCCTTTCAACTGTGCAAAATTTTGTCTTATTTTCTTAGGTTTATTGTAGGTAGGTACAGAAAAAATGTACAAAATAGTTTTTTTTTCCTTTTCTTCTTTTTCAGGATTCACTTTTCCCCACAATCTTATTATTCTGGGCTATTCCACTCCTTGGTTTTTTTTTTGTTTGTTTTTGTTTTTTTTTTTTTGTAAGGATGACCCTTAAAATTTGATATTACTTAAATTTCACCTTCTTTCGCCATTTGAGCAGAGGTCTTCAATCTAGAAACTAAATGACATAAAAATTGTAATGGAAACTCTAATTTGAGAAATGACTGTGTCGTCTATTACATTGTCAATCATACACTTGGTACATGTTGTCAAAAGAAAAATCAAAAGACAAGGTTATACTTGTCACAGTTTAATATAATATTAGGGAAGTAATCATCTGGTATTCTAAATCATGCAGGTTTGAGTCAGAACCAGGTGTTGTTAAGAACCAAGAAATCCAGCAAGAAAAAAGAAGAGAGGTTCTCCCTTCTGATGAACTCTCCCAACAACCCAGTATTTCTGTAGATGCCCCCACTCAAGCCAGCAGCTGGACTTTCCCTGGACTGCAAAAGGGACTTGTGGAAAGAGATCCACCCATTCCTGGATGAGGACAGGGCAGACCTCTTACCTCACCCTTTGTGGCTTGCAGAGGAAATGGAACAGTAGGAAACTGTTAGTGTTTGATGGAAGGGAAAATTACAATGGTTTCCATTCTACAAAGTGTACAAAAAAAGGTTACTTTTTTGCTGATTTTTTTTTTTTGGTCAATGTTAGAGGAGGATGCCATCTCCACTTGGCTAAGGCGTTGTATTGTGATTACAGCTAGTGTGATAGACAACCGCTTGATGTGTACAGAGATGAACACCGACGAAAGACACCATTACATTCTGTTTTATAATCCAGTGTTGATAAAGTTTGACCAGCAGGCATGACTGTACACAGCGGAGGACATTTGTCCCCTCCCCTATTTTTTTGTTGAATATTTTTATTTTTTAAATGAAAATTTTCAACAAAATCCACCTAAAGTGTGCACCAAATCCTTCAGTTTCACTTTGAAATATGCAAAACCATCCTCATGACCAGCTACATGTAGTTTGCTTTGCTTCCTCACTTTCGAGTTTCTTCCAAAATTTTTACACGCTTGACGTTAGCAGAAAAGGACACAGAGGAGAGAAACTCCTACATTCTCTTTTACTTCCAGATATGAAGTCTCGAGGAAGTTAATCTACTTACAGTATAAAATGCTTGTACATGTAATGCACTCAATTTGTGAAATGTGCGGAAAAAATAATTGAAGAACCAATGTTTACCATATACAAGTACTGTTTCTGTGTGATTATTGCTACTTACAATTTGCACATTGTATAAATTATAACCCGGTTGTATGCACATTAATTTATTTTCTTTTACTTTTGAATTGAAACAGAAATAAATGAGCAAGATCACAAATTAGGTACTAGTATCTGAAAGTAAAAGCCTGATGTCGAGGAGGTGAAGGAGTAAGGGCTAGAAGAGGTAATATCACAAAGACCAAAGTCAGCAATTGCACCTGATGTTGACAGTTCACGATGAAATTACCCCAACCTCCTCCTCCCATAAGAATTTACAATGATTTTATTTGTGTTTGTTTTAAAGCAGAATTGACTAAGGTTTCACTGAAAGATACTTTTAAGTAAGTGTAACAACCCAGTTTTCATTTTAGAATTTTATGTACACATGTCTGTCTGATTGTGGTAGACCTGTTTTCTTGTGTGTGCATATCATATGGGGTGCAGGTTAGGGCGTGCATGTTTTGTGCAAGGGTGTGTGTGTTTGTGTGTGTGTGTGTGTGTGTGTGTGTGTGTGTGTGTGTGGGTGGGTTTGTTCATGAAATGAGATGGGGTGAACCCCTCCCATACTCTTTTTTTGCACTGGCAAATGAAAACTTGAAATTGCGTGTATTTTTCATAGGTGATGTTTAAGTATAATATCTGCTGTGTGTGTGTGGGGGGGGGGGGGGGGGGGGGAGAGGGGGATGACTGTGTGTGCGTGTGTGGGTATGTGTGTGTGTGAGGGTTCATGAAATGAGATGGTTGAACCCCTCCTATACTCTCTTTTGCACTAAAAAATAACAACTCTTGAAATTGCACGTTTCATAAGTGATGTTTCAGTATAATATGTCCATGTGTGTGGGTGAGAGTGTGTGTGAGTGTGGGGTTGGGTGTGCGTGCACGTCACATGCTTGCATATAAATTTACATGAATCTTTTAAAACAAAGAAATGAATACAACACCCCTCCACCCTGGCCTTCCATCAACATCAAACAAACATAATTTGCCTGATTCATAAGGGTAAAAGGCCGAAACAGGCTAATTGCGCGCGTGAGGGGGGGGGGGGGGGGGGAGGGGGTATTTCAAGTGGCCATATTTAGAAGAAACATGTGAATTAGACTCTAATATTTCATGTACACATTGCACTTATGTCCAAGTACCTATAAGCATAAAAAACTCAAAATCCAAAATTTCACCTATAATACCCATTTTCCCAGGATTGCTCACATATATCATGTGGAAAATGAAGTAGCTCAACATAAATTTTAGGGCAGTACACAAGAATTTTTAACCTATGAAAAATTTTGAAGACGCTTCAAAGAGAGGAAGCAAAGCGCCTGGCTGATCATGAGGGCTTTCGCATTTTTCATAGTGAAAATTGAAGTATTGTTGCACACCTGTGGTGGCTTTTCTGAAAATTCTCAGTAAAAATGTAATTTCTCTCAGTTTCCCCACACCCTCTCACCCTACCACCAGTATGGCCATGATTATATGACAAGAATATTTGTGTAGAAAAGTAAGAATCTTTATTTTCCTTGAAAAAGGAGGGGAAAAGCAGGAAATCAGAGGGAGCACAAGAACTATTTTTGCAAGGGGGCACTCAGTGGTGGATTTAAGGGAGGGGCTAGCTGCCCCCCTCCATTTTTTTTTCTTTTTTTTTAACAGGGTCTTTAACTTTGGGGATAATTTCCTAATGGTGATGACCTTTTTTCTTTTTGTCATTTTTTTAAAGAAGTGCCCCCAAGAAAATCCTGGATCCGCCTTGTCCCTTGTGTTCTTCCTACCCCATCCCTCCCCTCCTCCATTCCCCCTAACCCCACCCCACCACCACCACCCCTCACCCCCATTCTGCATCTGCATTCAGATATTTTTGTGCATCAGGGTTTAAATAACTATCTGTTTAATTAGGGTCTGAATTAGGAGACTAAACAAGGGAAGCAATGCATTGCCATTTTCTTCCATAGAGCTTTGCACTGGCACTAGTCTATAAATTCAGACCCCTTAAATATGTGAATTACCGACATTTAGACCCATTTTTTTCACCATTCCTGAAGTCAGATTTTTTGGAGTATACCCTATTTCTAATCCTTATATGTATACAAAGGTCTGAAGAAGAAATCATGCTTTTGTCCACCGTGTCCACATGTCCTACCAGTCAGTGGAGGAATAATGGATTGTTATCAAATTTATGTTAACTTCATCATAAAGTGTAAATTTAAGTGTAGCCAGCAAATAATAATAATGAAAACAATTATTTGAAAAAAATAAAAATGAACAATAAAGTTATTTCATATTTCGTTGAGATTACTACCAAGGTCTTAATCATCCACATGCACTATGTGAGGTTTTGTGTCTTATCCTAACTATTAGAAGATACCAGTTGATTTGTGGTCCGGTGCACTGTCCTAAATCATTAATGATATGACGATTCATTTGTGTAATTTTCTTTCTTACGCAGGCATAGCAATAAGTATGACCAGAAGCATGACATTACTGGAGTATACAGATTGTGCATGCGAAATTGTAACAATTTCTGACTTTGATTCAGTTTTGGTCAACCAATTCGTTATTGAACAAACGCTGAAATTCAGTTGATCTTCAGTAGATCTGGAACTAGTTGAACAGAACTTAAATATCTAGTCTTCTAGAGACTAGAGGTCTAGATTCAGGTCTAACGTTGTTTGGACTAAAACTCTAGGTCTTTTCTTGGCCTTGCCCTTGGGCCTGGCCTTGCCCTTGGCCTGGGACTAGCTTGGCAATGCTTGGGATTTTTATTTAAATATTAACTAATTTAGACCTTTACTTTAGTTAAGGCAAACTGAAATTATCATTACAAGAGGAGGCTCAAGAAATGAAAATAAAATTTGAAATGTGTGCAAGAAGCCCCAAATTTCAGCATGGACCGTGGCTCCTGCCCTAGCTAGGGCCTAGGCTATGGCTAGGCTAGGCTAGCCCTAGGCCGTCGGCGCCCGCCTCGGCTTTGCCCGTGTTGGCCGTGCCGTGGGCGGCGCTAGCCACAAAGTCCCTCATGCAGTATTTCCATGTCTTGTTTTTGTCTAAATTTACGCTATTTTCCTTAGAAATAACATAACTCAAAATATGGCAACCTTGAAAATATTTTGAAGCACATTATAACCATCAGTACTGACAGAAAATGCGAAAATATACTTTAATCGTCATTTTTTCTCCCTAAAGGAACATGAAAATTCGGTTTGTTAGACCTGTATTAATTTACATTGGAAAAGCATTACGCAAACTACACAGGATCGGACTTAATTGATATAAAAGTTATACCACTATCCTAGAAAAATATGAGGGGGGGGGGATATTTGTACACGCAACCCCCCCCCCCCCTGATTTACTCCAATGGCCCACACAAAATGTTGGCACCTTCTCGAGCTCATTGGGAAGCATTCCAGTCAGGCCCCTTTTTCAGCGCTCACAATGCTATACAAACCACAGTGATCTTCGCATACTATACCAGGTACTCAATTAGCACATAGGTAGACATGGCAGAGAGTGGCAAATGCAGATCCATATTTTGCGAGTGAACATTATTTTTTATATTTTTTATTTCATTTTTTTTTTTACTAAATCGACAACTATCTCTTCTGAATTTCAGACGGAAATGTGACCTTAGATTTTCTCTTCCGAACCTGTGGACCAGCCATTGACTACTGCCTTAACGACGAGGAGTTGGAACAGGTAATCAACCCCCGGCATTTAATGGACAATATACTTGGACCCACCGGCGTTACCTTCCTATCCTATAGCGGTGACGCTTGTTACTGCGATTCAAACCTCTGCAACAATTCGCCTGTATGGAAGAGTAGCTTCGCCGTGCTCCTCCTGTCACTTCTCTTCTCATATGTCAATACTAAATAGTAAAGTCACTTTTGCTGCAAAGGATGTTGCTAAAGGCTACCTTACAAGAAGGGGAGGGGAAGGGTGTTAGAAATGCCAATGTTATCTTTTCTTTTCCTATTTTTTTCTTCCCTCTGTGAAAGGTTAGTTTCTCTCCGTAGTCAGAGGACAGGGGGGGGGGGGGGTGTCCCTTCTCAGCGTTCCCCTCAATCATAACTTTCAATCCTAAGGTTTGAACTTGTTAGAATTCACAGTTCAAGAATTCATCCTCCCTCAGGGGTGGCGCTTCATCGGTTGAGAGGGGGGGGGGGGGGGGGCTGAAGAACAAGAACAAATTCAAATTCAAAATTTACTGATTTAAATATAAACATTCAAGATCATTTTCAATTAAAAAAAAATAACAGAGCATAATAACAAAAACGGAACATAAAACAAGCACAAGGACACTACAGAAGATGAGCATGCATGTCATGGATATATTCGGAGAATATAGCATTAAAAAAAGGACCGCCACAGGCCAATTCAGATTTTTTTTTTTATAATACAACAGCTATAATGATAATAAAACATAACAATCCAAATGATAGTAATAATTGTTTAAACAGTGTAATTGCTTATATAGGCCTGTTAGATTATATAACTCCTTTTATTTCACTATAACTCAGTGGCGTAATGAGCCAAAATATTTGGGGGGGGGGGCTCAATCATTGCGAGGAGCGAAGCGACCATCAATTTTTATTTTCTCTCATTTCCAACAAAAGGATTTCATTTTAGTGGGACGGTAGTGAGCACGCGAAGGAAACATGTGAATCACTACATGAGCGCGCAAAGCGCGGAAGCTCCGACGTTT
Organism: Echinometra lucunter; assembly: GCA_029962745.1. Classification (NCBI taxonomy): domain Eukaryota; kingdom Metazoa; phylum Echinodermata; class Echinoidea; order Camarodonta; family Echinometridae; genus Echinometra; species Echinometra lucunter. Next base: position 6,790 of record JAPZVO010000476.1, on the reverse strand, counting down.
GATGACATGTTTGATGGCATGTTTGATGACATATACTGTTATGGATAAACGTGTCATGAATCTACCGACCGAAAAGGATATTTTTTCATGAACTTGGAAACATGATTATGAAAACATGCAGCCCAAATAATAAATTTAAGTTTCAAACAAATGCCAGCGTTACGCAAAATACTTTATTACTTATGATAATAATACAGACAAAGACACTATGAAATAAAAAGGACGAGCATGGAGAGGGTGTGATGCGGTGGGGTACCAGGGTTTCACTCCCACAGTGGCGTAGCTAGGATTTCATTATAGTGGGACGGTTGTGAGCGCGCGAAGCGCACTCCTTAGGGGGGGGGGGAGGGAGTTTTCCCCCTCCCGCGCGAAGCGCGAAGCTCCGACGTTTCTTTGAATTGTTCCTTGTCTGCTCCCGCTCTTCTTACTTTCTCTTACCTTTTTTCTTTTCTCGCTTCTGCTTTTTTTTTCCTTCTATTTTTTCTTCTTTTTTTTGTTGGTGTTTTGGACCGCCCCCATCGTCCCCCCCCCCCCCTGGCTATGCAAGTGCACTCCCATGGTAAAGGAGTTTTTTGCAGTATTGATGGTTTGCAACTCAGTAAAAGAACACTATTTGGGACTGCAAACTTAAAGCCCGTGTCTAGTTTTGGTAAATCTAAGAATGTTCATTATCAAAGTTTGAATCCATTGTCAGATAAACAGATAAAACCAAGTGTTATATCATAAAACACATTAGTAATGATATTATGCGTGTTTTCTGCCTTGCTATGCATGCTATTTGGGAAATTGTGAATGCGTTACTTGAAAATAGAAAGGGAGTCTAGGGAGAAGTAATGAAATTCGTGTGATAACACTTATATAAAATTGAAAATAAACCATGGTTGAAATTTATTTGGGGGGGGGGGGGCTGGCGCCCCCCAAGCCCCCCCCCCTCCAGTACGCCAGTGCTATAATTATATCATTCAAGTTCATTAACTTCTTTCCAAGAAAAAAAGCAGAACAGAAAAGAACGAAGAGAAATCGAACAAAAAATCGATAATAGTCACATTTCGTCTTGAAATAGTGTATATACTTTTATACTATGAGCAGGAGGAAGAGAGAGAGAGAGAGAGAGAGAGAGAGAGAGAGAGAGAGAGAGAGAGAGAAAACTATAAGAGCTATCCAAACAAACTGTCAGTTTAACTTACCATGTCGGCAATAATAGGCTCACTACTTTTGCCTTGTGGATTTCTATCATTTATTACTTTTCAGCCATACATTTGGCTGATTTCTTGAATTATTGTGTTTATGTTTGAACAATGACAAGAATAAATAAGAGTATGTAAAGAGAGGGCATTCACGGTCATGCAGTTATATAATAGCCCTATTTGCATGCATGATTTTGTTCATTTTAAACGCAAGGCTCCCCTGTGAGTCATCTTGTCCCACCTTATCAAAATGCCGTACACACTTAGAATGAAAGGTACAATTTTGCATCCGAAATGCAACATTGGGAGCACCTTTTTGGGTGCAATCTTGCACCCTACATGAAAAAGGTGCAAAGTTGCACCCTTTTGTACTTGTTTGCACCAGAAAATGCACCCTTAAAGGTGCAACTTTGCATCTTTAAGGGTGCAGAAATATTTGCATTCAAGAGGGTGCAAATTTGCATCTTTCTGCACCCTGCAGGGTGCAAAATGCTTCTTTGGGTGCAAAATTGTATCTATAAAGGAGCTCCCAGTGTTGCATTTGACATGTTTGAAGGGTGCAAAGTTGAACCCCCCCCCCTTTTTTTTTTAGTGTGTAGCGCCGCCCCTGCCCTCCCCTCTGATATTGCCTTGTTATCACTTTAGAATTAGTGGTTCGAAATATGAGATCGTTTTGCCGCTGATTTTAACAAGTTTTTGCAGCTTATTGTTAGATTACCAAGTACTGTGTAGTTTCTTTTATGAGTATAGAATAACAATTTGAAATTTTTTGTCTGCAACTTTGGTCAAGCTATAAACGAAAGCATAATGTTTTATAATGAAGTACCGAATAGCGTCGTGATTAAATAAAGGGGTACCAAATAATGAAAAAATGTCCATGCCCGAGCATTGCAAAGGAATATGGGGTATGCCTGTTATATGTGTTCCAAGTATTATTAGCATGTATGGTGGACTTTATCGGGGGTAGTTTTCCCACGCCGTTCATTAAACCAGAAAAAAAGGATGGTTCGTATGGCATCATAATGATAAAACAGACGTAACCTTCCAAGCTATAACAATGAACAGTCAAAAGGCCTTGCATTTTATTTACTCACACTGCTCAGCGATAAGTTACCAGGTTGAAATTATTACAGTTTTATTGATATCAGTGCATGGAACACATGTTGCTTAACTTTGTCGAACGCATCATTGTTTTGGCTTCGATTTGAAGAAATCAAATACCCGCCGCAGTATAGGCCAATCCATACCAACTAGCGTCTTAATTCACCAAAAATGCCAAAAGCAGAGGTTTCCGATTTCATTCCATTCTAAACTATCGCTTCATCTATACACTAATAGAAAATATCCAAACGCACACACGCGCGCCCACACATAAAATCCCCGAATATACTACATTCCTTCGATTTGTTTTTGCAAGCTAAATCTAAGTAATTGATAAATGCAGCTTTCAACGAAATACATCACAAGATTTTTCGTTAGATATACATGGAGAATTCTGGATATATATATGATCCGTGGTATCACTCTCTTTGAACATGACACATAGTGTTGACTGTTGAATACCATAGCATTGCAGTCGTGGTAAGCAGGAGCTATATTCGAATCAAAGATTGCGCAGACCTGGGAAAAAAAATCACCCCCCATCCCCCTCCCCCCCCCCCAAAAAAAGAAAACAAATCGTCATCTTTATATCTCTGCGGTATATAAAGTTCACGGGGCAGATGCATTCTCTAGACTTAGATTATTTCATTTGACACTGTTTGGCAATAGTATTTTTTTCTGTATTATGATTGTAGAGTTGCATACACGTACAGTATCCAACAAAAGTGAGTACACCCTTGAGGGCGTGCTTAACTTTTGTTGCCACAAATTTAAACAAAATCCTTCAGCCATGACATTATTGTTATGAAAGAGATAATATCTACACCAGTCACAGAATTTCGTTCTTCTCTATCATAGTTGTAATACATTTATGTAAGAATTTACATTTGAATTTTAACATTTTGTAAAGGGTGTACTCACTTCTGTTGGATACTGTATTTTATGATATCCTTTAACGTTCTAAAACATGCAAACTGTTTTAACTCTTACGGTGCCAAGGGGTTTTGCTTGTTCCAAGATTTATCAAGGTATGACCAATGCTTACTTTTTCAAATGTCTGTACTTCTTTAACCGTAACTTCAGAACAGATGTTTTGTGCACAAAAGTTGTAGAAAATTTATAACTCTCTCAATAATATTAATGGTCCTACTTTATCTGTTTATACCAATTAATGCATGAACATTATTATGAAACAGATCTGTGTTTCCTTCTGGACCTTTACGTGTTTGTTTCTCATTTGTTTGCTACGGTTTTATGCTAAAGCGAGAATGGATCCTTTCCAAAATATGCACTTTTCTCAAAAAATTTCTATGGTAGCATAGCGACCGATAGATATTTCAAATACTAGATTCATCTTGTAACCTTTGATATATTTTTATCACCATATACATCTTTCTTGGTGGAGTAATGTTTGCCTAAACAAGGCATGGTCTCCTTGTCACATACGTGCCATCGGCACTGTGAGTGAGGTAGACATGCAGATCAGGATCCCATTTGCAATTTTGGGGGGAATCTCATGAAACAGACGAGGGGCGAACAGTATACCATATTGATTGTGTTAAGAAAATAGTCAAGTGTAGGTTTTCTTATAATTATTATTATAACTTGATAATGATAATAATAGTAACATGTTTTGTTTACTCATGGTAGCCTCTACCATTAAGAAATGATGTTCTCGTGTATCGCACAACGATGTATAATAATTCAAATTTGTAAATAAGATGTAGTTAAGATGTATATCGGTGTTAATTGTATACATGGTAAAGTGAAATATTTTGAAATTAAAACCCGTATCAAAGTACTTACATTAAACCGATTGAACATAAATGCAATCATAAAAAAGTCGGTGTCACAAAAACATAACTGGATGGCGTGACAATCTTGTGCTGAACATTGTGGGAAAATGGTCATATTCTGTTATGCTTTTATTTCCATAAGGAAGTTTTATGGGAAAAAAAGAATGAGTATGAGATTAAGGACACGAAAATTGAAAACGTGCATCGGAAAGAAGGAAATATTGAAATATGAATAACTTTTAAAGAAAGAGAAGGTAGGTGAGAAAGTTTCATTTCAAAGAGATCATGTAAAAGAGAATTAAGAAAGAGAGAGAGAGAGAGAGAGAGAGGCAAGGGGAATTTGTTGATGTAATTTCTTTATTAGAGAAAAGAAGAACTCAAATACGAAGTAAATATAGCACAATAAATCAACACAGTTTGACAAGAATAGCCGGGGGGGGGGGGGGGGGGGAATAGTGACATAAACGTAATAGAGGGAAGTTGGCAATGTACCAGGTCCACTGCTTATATAGGCAAATGGCATTTTATATTGTATATACCCATTTTATGTTATTGTAATGTTATGATGTATTTTAATCTTATTTTGCGAAAATAAATGAATTGAATTGAATTGAATTGAATTGAATCGAGGAAATTGGGAAAGGAAAAAATACAGAAAGCAATGGACATCAAACCTTTCTGTTACACCAAAAATTAGCCTACACAAAGAGCTTTATAGGGGACATTTTCAAACCTGGGGGCCCGTTGCATAAAACTCACTACAATAGTAACTTCAGTAACTCTTCATGGAATACTGGATTTTGATTGACTGTTGGGCAACATGCCATGCTAACAGCCAATCAAAATGCAGTATTCCATGAAGAGTTACTATAATGGTAAAGTTACTATTATAGTAAGTTTTATCCAACGGGCCTCTGTTCATTTCCACTGTATATTTATTCTGAAAGAAGAAAAGAGCTACGATAAAGAGAGAGAGAGGGGGGGGGGGGGGGGGGGAGATGGAGAGAAAGAAAAACAGGTACAATGATGAGAGAAAGAGGAAGATGGTAGGAACATTCACTGGAGGAAATCGGTCTTGAAAGGCCAGGGAACAAATCTTAAATTTGTTGCGGGAAAAGAAATCCTCAGCTACTTTGGATGCCCAAGATCATCTCTGAAATTTGCTGGCAAGGAAAAAATAAAAAATAAAAAAGGTCCATGGTTTTCTCCCGAACGCCTTCTTTACTCCTAACAAAATCGGGGATTTCTTCTCGATTTGAATAAATACTGGTATCGTTTGTGTTTTATCCTAGTTCAGATTTAAATTCCGGCGCATTCTTACTGTCCCCTTTAAGGGTGGGGGGGGGGGGGGAGAAAAAAGAAAAGAAAGAAAAGTTCTCCTTTGGCATGAGATATCATGCCTACATTCATCTTCTTCTTCGTTGATACTCCCTGCAGTACAGGAGCCAACCGGGCAGGTGGTGGTGGGGGGGGGGGGGGGGGCACTCAGATATATTGGTGTACACATGCGCGTCCAAAAAAAAAAACGCGTTAAAAGGGGTCCTAAAACGCTGACTTTCAATAAAAATGGTTGCTTTTAATTAATGTGGCCGAACGAGTTAAGGGGGTAAATTTTCTTTTCTCTTTGCTCTTTTGAAGGTGTCTGTGTTTTCGATGTCTATCAGATTTATGGTTGGTGAGGTCGATGTGTTCCACTAAGGGATTGTCCGTGGTATGAATGTTTATGAAGAATTCGACCTTCAAGGACATATCGTACTAATATACAGTCAAACGAAATGCAAGGAGCAAGAAAGAGAAATTGAGAGAGAGAGAAAGAAGGATGGAGAAGAGGGTAAATCAAGAGAGGAGAGGAGAGAGAGAGAGAGAGAGAGAGAGAGAGAGAGAGAGAGAGAGTAGGTAACGACAACATCAACAACTAAAACTTGCCAAGCAAAAGAAAAAAAGTGTTCCTTTCAGTGTAAATGTCAGATCAGGTTATCGGAAACACTAGGATGTTCCTTTATATTGGTTTCTTTGGTTGAATTTTATTTTTGCATTCAGTATACCATGAAACAACAGAATCTACTATTTACAGAAAACATTTTCAGACATTTACAATGTAATGCAAAATACAAAGAAAGTATAATTGGAAATGTGAACGCAAGAGACCGTCATCATGAGCGAGACTGCTAGGTGTCGCTGGCGGCCTCAATAATTGCTAAGCTTATATTCAGAAAATTGTATTTGAAAAACCATGGATAAAAACGATAAACGACTGATACAGAGGCCACACGATTCCAGGGGACAAAGGCTTTAGCATTGTGGTCAAATGACGCCACAATACTGTAAACATGATTTCAATAGAAAGGGACAAGTTGAAAGAACGAAATTTTCTCTCTGCGGGCGTGCATTTGATCTACTGTTAGGTCTCTGAAGGGGAAAAAATTAATGTGAGCTATTATCTGTATGGAATTTTTCAAAAAAAGATCATACGTTCAAACTACATGAAAAAAAAAAATGATGATAACTGTTGAAAAGAACAACTTCGTACAAAGTCCATTTTCCAATCTGCCCCTACGTTGTTGAACGGGGAGGGGGCACCACACAAGACCACGGAGTCACATAATAGTTACACTCTTTATTATTTCTTTCTTTCTTTTTTTTTTTACCTTACAGCATGAAATAAATGTCTGAACGAGGTTATAGGCATCTCTCCCCCCCCCCCCC